>JAXCLQ010061431.1:0-16159 GCA_035584115.1 Cedrela odorata | reverse complement strand
TACTAAATTTACTACACTAAAATAATAACACTAATTAAAACAAGTTTACTACACCAAAATAATAAAACATTAATTACAACAACTTAAGCTCACCTATTTCTTCTTTCTTTCCTTTTCTCTCCCTTTTCTTTCTTTCAAAAACTAGCCTTCTCTTCCCTTTACATAAATGCTCCTTCAATTTCTATTTTGAAATGCTAAACAATAACATTTTATTTATCAACACATGAAGGGCTTAGATTAATTCAATGAAATCCAATGACTCCCATTTTTCCACCCAATTTCCATTAATTCTAATTTTCTTAAAATACATGGATGGCTTGGATTACTTCACTTTAATCCAATGGCCATCCTTTATCTACCACATATTCCTCTAAATAATCCTAAATATTAATTAATTTAATCAATAAAACACATAGATGACTAGGATGACTTTAACCAAATCTAATGGACCACATTTAACCACTATATTTTTCACTAATTTAGCTTTTTGTTCATCCTTATCCCATTTGCAAAACATGCCTAGAATTGTGACTAGTGGATGGCTAGGATTGAAACAAATGAATGACTTATATTTTATAGAGAATTTTTGATCAAAATTTAGTATTTTATTCATTTAAGTATTTATTTTACTTAATTATATATATGTATATATATATATAAATTTGGGCTTGGGCTTGAGCCCATTTTAATATTTATATATATATATATATATACACATAAACTTGGGCTTGGACTCAATTTAATTAAATTAAGCCCAAATTATATATATATATATATAATATTTAGCCCACTTAATTAAATATGTATATATTTATTCATAAAATAAAAACCCAAAATTACCTTACTAATAATAAAATTTTAATTGTACCCTTATAAATTTACTTTATATTACTTCTCAAAATTCTGACACTTAATATTTTAACAAGTATATTTACAATTCTAGCTATGAGTCCTACAAAAGAAATTGCAGGTGTCACAAAAATATTAAAATTTTATTTTTTAATGAATTTTCAAATCCGACTCTAGGATGTTGAAAACTGGTCGTTTTTACAAAACGTCTTAATGATAAAATTATTTTAGTTAACGAAATTATCTTCAAAAATTATAAAATTGTACAAACTGATTTATAATAGTGCCTATTATATCATATTAAAATTAAGGGTCAAATTCTATATTTTTGAATTGTTATGAATTTTTGAATTAATATGACTCATTGCAGAATTCTGTTTGACAAAATCTAAAAATTAGAAAGTGGAATTTATTTAAAATAGTTGTAGTGAAAATTTAGTTTCAACTATTTTATTACTTTCCTATCCATGTGTCTATATCTTCTATACAAAATTATATGATATTTGGACAAGTATTTTATTTTCTAAAAATCAAATATTGGAAACTACTCAGTATATTTTCTGCACTGTTATGAAAAGTGAACAAGTTGAAAATATGATAAGAAATAGATTTATATAAATTTAGGAGTCAATATATATATATATATAGACTTATATTATTATTCTTAAGGATTATGCTTTGATTTCATGATAAAAGAACATTGTTTAAAGTATAAGAAAAATTGTTAAACAACATAAGGTTAGATTTGGCAAGTTAAGGAATATTAAGTTGTCAAATAGATCGGATGATTTTAATGATACAACAAGACATAATGAGTTATATTATACTTTGTAATAGTGTATGTGAAACTTATGAATGTTAATAGTTGATTATAGATCAAAATGTTTAAGCTAGTTTAGTTATGATCGTCAAGAGGTAAGTATACTATACTTTTTAAAAAGAATCACAATAAATATATGTATGCGTTTGATCGTGTTTTCAATTATATGTTATTATGAAAATATTGATTTTCACATTATTTTATTTTTATGTGATTGTTTATGATTATGTGTTATTGTGATTGCTTTTAAGTCACATGTATTGGTATTAAAGTATGAACATATGCATTGTGTTTTAAGTGATAAGAAAGTGATTTTGTAAGAAAAGTATTAATGAAAGTTAAGATGTGTGTGTTATGGTATCAAACTTCATTACTTGTTTAGTAGGCAATTAAAAGTTTATAAGGAGTCTTTATAAGTGTAGTCATTCCTTCGAGTTTGGTTTATTGATAAGTATTGTTAAGTATTCCATATGATATGAAAGAAACCTTTGAGAGTACCCATGAGTATAGTATATCTTCACATTCGTGTGATGACGTATTTGTACATGTGGAAAGACTCACCACCGATCAAAATGAGACAATGGCTCTTACCTTCGAACATAAGTGTTCATTATTTTTGAGATCATATGCCTCACTTGAGCTTATTACCCCATATATGGTATGTCATCGACTGGTGACATTAGCTCAATCAGTGACAAATGAAGTTCTACTAAGTAATAATTGAATTAAGATATTCCTAGTAAATTTTGAAAGAAGTTTCTACAATATTTTAAGTGTTATGAAACTTTAGAAATAATCATAATTTTTAACTCATGTCATATCATGTGCACACATTGTATATAAATATGTATGTATTTTGTTTATATGAAAGAACTAGTATGCTTACCGAGCTTAAAACTAATTATAATTTATTTTAATTTCCAGATAATTGAAATTAAGTTCATAGTGGATGGATTTAGCTGAACATTTGTTCTTCCTTAGTTCCTTAGGATTTAAGACTTTTGTTGTTATTAAGTTTCGTAAATTATTGAAAAATGATTTTTATGATTAAGGAATATTAATGAAGGTATATGGGTTAAATTTTAATGCTTCCACGTGATTTAAGTTTTGTAATTTAAAAAAAAATTACACCTCAATCTTTCGGAATTTGGGGACGTGACATCTACAACACTTATCCATACAAACAACATGGAAATTACTTATCCTACATTTCACAAAAATATAGAATATGAAATAACAATATGATTGTGTCATATTAATGTGTACAAGAGTACGCATCCCTAATATTATTGATATCAATTCAAAGGTTAAATAGTGCCATATAAATTATTCAACAAGAATACAAACTCTATTCATATAAATATATGTGGTAGTGTTATACTGTTGTCACATGTCCCATGTTATCTTCTTTCCTTTACTCTCGTGAAAATTTATTTCTTTATGATAAAAATGTAAAACATGTGTCAATGATAAATGACACATCGCTCAAAATGAAACAAATTAAAGTAATACTTGAAAATTTTAGTGTTACCCTTGTCATGTGATTAAAGAATTCTAGTTGTCAAATTCCAGCAACAATTGTGGTAAAATCAAGTCATCCAAAATGGCAAACTCACGTATTGAGTGAAGAGAATGAAACTCGTTTCATTTAATTTGTCATCAACAATTAATTAATATGTTTCAAAGGTCTGAAATAACCAGGATGAATTTTGTAAATTAACTTTACAACTTGAAGAGTTTGTCTTCAACAGGTAAAGCCTGTCGATGTTTGTATGCAATACACACCCCGATAGTCACCACCATAGCACCCAATGCTCCGAGTTTTAGAGCTGTATTTCCTCCCATATGTAGTTTCGGAACTGAAAATCTTAGGAAAGATATGAATTTGGTTGGCTTACTCAACATGCTCAATGTTGCAGCTGTTCTAGCTGCAACTGCTGCAGTAGGCAGTTCATCTTTAACAACATTTTGCTTTGATTTTCCATGTTCTTAAATCGGTTGATCAGTCTGTGTGGTAGGCAAGGGAATTCTTTTTGGCATTCTTATGGAAAGAATCCCACTGAAAACTATCAAATGTAACCTTTTTTTCTATTCATTCCATAAAAAACAGAGTACAAGATATAGAGATACAAGAAACTATTTTAGGAAGCTATTCTTTGTCTATACAATATTTACGGCTACAATCATGTTTGACCCTTGAGTGAAGGGATTCCTAAATCTAAGATTTTCATAACTGGCTAATTGCGAGACTCACGCCAACACTCCCCCTCAAGTTGGTGTGTAGATATCTCTAAAACCTAACTTGTCAACTGAGTCATTGAAGTTTCTATTGGAAACTGCCTTAGTAAGAATGTCAGCCAACTGATCTTCAGATTTAACGAAAGGGAACTGAATAATCTTCACTTCCAAGTTCTATTTGATGAAGTGTCGGTCTACCTCCACGTGTTTGGTGCGGTCATGTTGAATTGGGTTGTGAGATATGTCGATGGCAACTTTGTTATCACAGAATAAATTTATTGCAGAACTATGAGGAAAACTGACCCCTGTTAGCAAACTTTTAAGCCAAAAAAGCTCACACAATCCTTTCGCCATGCCTCGAAACTTAGCTTTAGCGCTGGGCAATGCCATTACCTTCTGCTTTTTGCTCCTCTATGTAACTAAGTTTCGTCCCACGAATGTAAAGTAGCCTGAGGTAAACTTTCTATCCAAGATATTCCTAGCCCAGTCTGCATCCGTGTACCCTTCAATATTCAGATAGGCGTTCTTGGAGAACATTAATCATTTTCCTAGTGATGACTTTAGGTACCAGAGAATTCAAATTACGGCACCCATATGGTCTTCACTCGGATTATGCATAAATTGGCTTACCACACTTACGGTGTAAGCAATGTCTGGACGAGTGTGAGATAAGTAAATGAGCTTCCCCACTAGTCTTTGATACCTCACCTTATCAGCTGACACCTGGTCTGAATATTCTCCAAGCCTATGGTTCTGCACAATCGGCATATCCACAGGTTTACACTCTAATAATCCTACTTCCGTCAATAAGTCTAGTACATATTTCCATTGAGAGAGGAATATGCCCTTTTTTGACCTCGCCACCTCTATTCCTAGAAAATACTTAAGCCCTCCTAAGTTCTTCATTTCAAATTCAGTAGACAATTGTTCTTGTAGCCTCAAGATCTCCTCGGCGTCATTCCCGTAATGATCATATCATCCACATAGACTATTAATGCTGTCACCTTGCTTTGTCGGTGTTTCAAGAAGAGAGTATGGTTAGAGTTACTTTGGCGATAACCATACTTCCTCATAGCTGAACTAAAGGCCAAACCACGCTCGCAGTGACTGTTTTAGCCTATACAATGCCCTCTCCAATTTACAAACAATTTTGGTCTCAACCGATCCTGTATATCTTGGCGGAATATCCATGTATTCGTCAAGGTTGCCGTGAAGGAAAGCATTTTTCACGTCTAGTTGATGTAGTGGTCAATCCAGATTTGCTGCAAGAAATAATAGGACTCTAACGGTATTCAATTTAGCTACTGGTGAGAAGGTTTCTGAGTAGTCTATGCCATGCATTTGAGTAAAACCCTTTACCACAAGTCTCGTTTTGTATCGGTCAATTGATCCATCAGCCTTGTATTTTATAAAGAACACCCATTTGCATCCCACTAATTTTTTTCTAGTTCTTCTTGCATCGCTTGTGCCCACTCTGGATCAGATAATGCCTCCTCAACACTACTGGGAATATGGCAGGAGGATGGAGGATAGTGTTTGAGTGAAAGTCTTGAGCGGCTTGGACAGACCTTAAGTAGATACATAATTTGCAATTGGGTACTTGGACTTTCTTTCTTCTTCATCTGGGTTGTATCTGTTCGATGATTTCCCACAATTGTGTCTAAAAGGCAACACATAACCAATAGAAGAATTTAAGATATTAGCATGCAAAGGTGCATTAGGAGTACTTACCTCAGAGACATTCTTAAGAGGAGGAGGGTCTTCGGGTACTGAAGAGTGAGGGGACTGAGAGTACTCTGTATTTTCTAGTTCTTCATTCTCGGCTTCTTCATCTCCAGGTTCTTCATTTCGAAATTAGACATGTTCAATCTCTGGTGGTACCTCATGCAGTTCAACCTCTCTATTTCCAGTTCTATGCTCACCCACGAGGGCCGTCAACCAATTCGACTCTTCTACTTAAGTCTCCCCCTAAAGGGAAGAATTGGGTACTAGTGAAGGATAAAAATTCTCAGACTCAAGAAATGTAACATCCATGGTAATATAGGTTCGGTTGGTAGTGGGGTCATAGCACCAAAAGCTTTTTTATGTAAATCATATCCCAAAAATAAGCACTAAATGGCATACCAGTTTGGTACGTTGATTCTTGTGGAGGTGGACAAAAACAACACACCCGAAAATTCTAGGAGGAAGCATCAATATTGAAGGAAGGAATATATGAGTAGAGAGGATTTGAAAGGGGGTTTTAAAGTGTAAAATCTTAGATGGCATACGGTTGATTAAGTACACGACAGTAGCCACAGCATCCCCCCAATGGCAACTCGGCACCATTGCTCCAAGGAGTAGGGCATGGGATGTTTCCAGAATATGCCGATTTTTCCTCTCGGTGACACCATTTTGTTGTGGTGTTTGAGAGTATGAGGTATCATGGAAGAGGCCATGTTATTGGAAATAGGCCTGAAATCTATGGTTGGTGAATTTGCCACCATTATCGAAACGAAGAATTTTTATATTGGAAGAGAATTGAGTCTGAACCATGGCATGAAATGTTTGGAAAATGGTGAAAACTTCGTCTTTGGTTTTTAGCTGATAGAGCTATGTCATTCGTGTACAATCATCGATAAAAAAAACAAACCAACAGTGACCAGAGGAAGTAGTTATCGGGGATGGTCCCCACACATCAGAGTGTATCAATGCAAATGAAGTATTAGTTTTATTCAAGCTAATTGGATAAGAAACTCGTTGGCTTTTAGCCTTGATACATGTATCACATTTAAAGTCCACGTTCTGCAAACGGGAAAATAAAGATGGGAGTAGATGCCAGAGATAGCCAAATGATGGGTGCCCCAAGCGCCTATGTCATAGCTAAATTTGCCATTCATGGCTACTGGTCTAATGGTGCTTATGATTTACTTTGCCTGGGCTGAAGTCATACAAGTAGTACAGTCCTCCCCCCTCCACACCCTCACAACCCCCACCCCCTCCCTCTTCTTAGTACCACACCCAATAATCTCCTTGCTGAGAACATACTGAAGAAAACCAAAAGTAGAATCTATCAATACAACACAATTAAACTCTTCAGTAACTTGACTCACAGACATCAACTTGTTGGAGAGAGATGGAACAAGAAGTGTGTGAGCTAAAGAGAGAGAGGGAGACAGGGGCAGGTTCCAACCCCTGTGACTGGATAAGTTGCCCCATTGGCATTGGCAATGCAAGTCCTCCGTGGCAGAGTTGTGTTGGAGAAGTCATTTGGATCAAATGTCATATGATCCGTTGTTTCAGAGTCGATAATCCAGGCACCATCATTCCGAGTAGTAGAGCTGCAAAAAACTTGACCACAATTACCTTGATCTAAGGTTGAGGTAGTAGGTTCAGCCATGGGAATAAGGGATAGTTGAGATTCAACCGTGGCCACCGCTGCTCGACCCGGGACGTCGTCAGTTGCAGGAGCATCTCGTTTCTTTCAGGCTTGTAATTCTTGCCACCAGTCTGGGTAGCCATGCAATTTGAAACAAGTTTCCCGAGTATGTTTTGTACTCCTACAGTGAGTGCACTTATGCTCATCTGAGTGACCTTTGGATCGTGAGGAATACCTAGACTTTAACAAAGTTTGTGACTGGCCAGATTTCACTCTTTTGATGGCCATAACAGCACCACTAACCACTGCTTCCACTCCCGATACTATCACAGATTGTCAAAGATCTTCCCTCCGAATGTGAGCATATGCCTGCTCAATTGAAGGGAAAGGTTTCAGGCGAAGAACATCGCTCCGAACATGATCCAATCGATCATCTAGTCCGTCAAGAAAAGTGTATACTCGTTCCTCTTGTAAAATGGAGTTGTAGCTTTGTATGTCAATTGCACATGCCATCAGATTCGATCGACGAAAATCGATCTCTCGCCACAAACCCTGTAAATTGTTATAGTATTATTCTATAGATCCGCCTATTTGTTTCATTCGAGATACACGACGTCTGAGCTCGTATACCTGCGAGGTGTCAGTTCTATCAAAGTATGTTGTGGCAGCAAAATCCCATACCTGCTTAGCCGTTGGGTAGCGAATAAAATTCACGACCAAAGAATGGTCCATGGAGTTAATCAACCAGCCTTTCACCATGGCATTCTCAGTGCGCCATTTACGAAAAGAGGGGTCATTTTCTGTTGGTTGGGGGTAGTCTCCATTGATGTATCCCAGTTTGTCTTTTCCTGAGATGTACATCTCAACAACCTGGGACCATAATCCATAGTTTGAACCATCCAACTTGATGCTGAGTGGAACCATCGGGGAATCAGTGATGGGAGCGGAAGAGGTCTGGACTCTTGACAAGACCTCTATCATCTTTGATGTTAAATTATCAAGGATGGTTTCAGTGGAGTCAGCCATGGAGGCCGAGCAAGAAACTTGACTCCTGTCTATTCAAAAAACAGGGAACCCAAGATCATGCTCTGATACCATGTCAAACGTAACCTTTTTTTCTATTCATTCCATAAAAAACAGAGTACATGATATAGAGATAGAATAAACTATTTTACGAAGCCATTATTCGTTTATAAAATATTTACGGCTACAATCATGTTTGACCCTTGAGTGAAGGGATTCCTAAATCTAAGATTTTCATAACTGGCTAATGCGAGACTCACGCAAACAAAAACTTCGCATGAATTTCATCCTTTTTGCAGCATTTAGAAGCCCTGATTTCTTTGCGAAAGCGAACCCTTCTATTTTCATCCACAGGACGTTCTCCTAAAATCATTAGGATACCATGACTGTTGATTTGAACCCTCAATTGCTCTTTCTTTAAATGTGCAAAATATAATGAAATTAATGTGAAATAAAACTAATTAGAAAGACAAGAAAATTTATTGATTCATTTTAGAATTTCTCGAAACATAATATATACCTGGCAGATAGACTGCAAGAAAGTCTGATAGTTCCTCTTCTTGCCAAAAAAACAAACTAAGCTAGTCATCAATGGAAAACCATCACTCCTTTCGGGAGATGGAACCCTCTTGCCATTGATGACTAGCTTAGTTTGTTTTTTGAAGGAAAAATGTAATGTAATTCTTGACTGAATAATTCCTGATCTTGCTTATATATATATATATATATATATATGGTACCAATTAGTAATACAATGGTGGTCTGTGAGGTTTCTTTAGACTTTGAAATTAACAGAATTATTCCTTTTTGAAGCCTTAAGATTTGAGTTGGTTTGTGTCTTTGGGACAGCACTTTTTGACCACCCTTTTGGCTAGCTTCTCTTGAATGGTGAAATAATTTTCTTCCTTTAATTCATAAATTTCTTTGTCTCGATTTGTAGAGAATATTTGTATCTGCATGGGGTGAGAGAATATTTGTATTTACAAATAATATTATTCCTTTATATTCCTCCAAGAACTTACCTATACCTAATGGTCAATTTGTTTTTACCTACCTATGCGGCTACGCCTAATAGTTTATTTGTTTCAAATTTCAATAGACAGAGAGTGGATGATCATTTCATAACAAAGTAAAAGTATAAATATAAAATTTATATTTTAATTAATGTGATAATTGATATTGATAGATATTTTTTAATTATACAATTATAATAGAATAATAAAATTTGATGATTGCCTCAAACATAGCTTTTATTGGTAGATATCACATTGATTGGGTTACAACTTTTATTGAAAGAAGAAGAATTATTAGTACACGAGTGATACTCAAGCTGAAGTTTAACTCATCCTTGTCCAAAGATTTTTCAATGACACTTTTGTCAATTTCCTTTGGAGTTTTCGTACTCTTGTATCCTAGTTATACTACTGTTCAACAAAATGTTAATTAGCTCATGTTGTCATTTCTCCATTAACATAGATGCACATTATGAGTTTCTTGGAAGGTTTACTTATTTATGTTGAAAGAAGCTAAATTTATTTAAATAATATGTTACACTAACTAGAATTTTCTCCTAACTTAAATTTTTTTAAAAAAGAAAGATACAAGTTTATAATAAATAATTATTAAATAAAAAAGTTATAAGTAATCATATATTGTCATTAATTATATCAATAGAGAATTTGTTAATATTTATGGACACTTTTTATGTAACATCCCCGTACCCAAGGATGTAATTGGCAGGTAACGAATTTCTAGCGTCACCCTAAACCTTTTCCTAACCTATCTGAATGCATATACTAAATATAAATTCATAATAACTTTGAGACACGATACATAATGCACATACAGGCAATAAGTTCAATTATAAAATAAATAAAATTTTCAATGAATTACAACAATTTAACAGTAAAGTATATTATATATTCAAATTACAACTCTATGACATATTGAACCTTGCAGGACTCTCAATCCATAATAAACTCATAAACCCTAATGACTGCAGTGTGTACTGCTTGTCCTCTGCCTATGTCGCAACCATACTAAATCATTTTCCTTTTCTTTTTAAATACCTATCGATCTTTGTTTATCCTGCAACACTAAAAGGTGAGGGGGTGAATCCTAAAGACCTAGTGAGTGGATAAAATTACAGTAAAAAATATATATATGAGGAGTAAAAGTATATAATTTTAAATATATATATATATATTATTCCCACATTTATAAAATAAATCATTCACTTTAAACCATAAAACAGAATAAAAGATTTTATGTATAAAAATCTGTGACTGCACAATTAAAAATCACTGAGCTTGCTAAGAAATTATCTCTCAATATATTCACCAATGCACTGCTGATGAACATCTCGAGACCCGCTAACAAGTTATTTTATATCAGTATATAAAATCATTTAGCTCACTCGTTAGCTTTAGCTTAAATAAGTGGGTGTAGTGCCAAACATCCACTTATTCAACAATAACCTATTGGGAAGCTTACCCGTAATGGTCCATCCCTCGAGATCTAAATACATAGAGGGAAGCTCACCCGTAATGGTTCATCCCTCGAGATCGTGTAATCTATCTGTGCACAGACGCACTCACATAGAGCACTTGCACTAAACAATCTCAGAACATATAATCCACAAAGCATGTTTCATCATAAGAGTCATATAAAAAACAATTTATCTTTCAGTATATTTATTACATATATCAACACAAATAAGTTCATCATGTATCAATCCATCCACAGAATATTTCATAAACATTCAAAACATTTTCTAAACTTACTCTTACTCCCATTGCATTTATTTCAAACATAAAAAATGTTCATAATTCTTGAGTTCATATCATAGCTTAACAATTCAAATTAAATCTCAAACATATGTATTCCAAATATTTTGTTCAAAACATATTTTAAATAAATGAGATAAAATATTCATTCAAATCAATTTTTAAGACTTTCATAAATCAAATAATTTTTCATAAATAAATAGTATTTTGAAAATAAAATATCCACTCACTGGTTAAAACTTAATCATTTTCAACTTGCAGCCTCACTGATAATTGGTGGGGTCAGCTATCTACAATTACATGTCCTTTCATTAAAATTCATAATCTCATGTATTTGTTATATTAACAAATAAATATATCATATTTATCAATCATCTTCATTAGATAGTCCTCATGTTTCGAACTCCCGTTACCTAGTTCGAAAATCATAATTTCTATCTTACTTATCCTACGAAATGTCTATCCGCAACAGATGTAACTTTATCCTTTTGCTGGGATCAATTGACAAGGAATTCTAAACTAAATTTTTAATATTAATCCCTTATAGGTCTAGATTGCGTGGCCTTTTACGGTGTTTCATTTGAATTTTTATATCTCTACTTATACTTAATTAAACACACATTGTTCCAACCAAGTTTTGTAACAGAACAGTGAACTTTCCTAATTTTCTGGGAATTCGTTCCTTGTCAGACAAATCTAATTTTGACTTGTTATGTCTAGTTTCCGTAGCTCTTTATTGATCTTGATTCTAATTTCTAATATTTGAGTTATGATCAATTTACTATACACTGCACAGATATGCGATAGTGTGCAGTTTCGAAACAGGTTGATTGAATTCCGAAATTTACTGCGACTTCGTTACTACATGAAAAATTCTAGTTTTTAGATATGTTATTCATTTATTTGTCTGATTTTTATAGAATTTTACCACATTTGATTTGGAGGTAAAGAACCCTATTTCATATATAAGTTTTCTGTCCCATGCTCCGCATTTTTGGAAAACCGAAATGCTACACAAAGCAGTCACTTCTAAAATTGATTGGAAACTCGTTGTTTCTCAAAAAATTCTAAATTTCTTGTTGTTTGCTCGTAATTTTGTCTAGTTTTTTTAAAATTTTACGGTGTATTAATTGGATGTTTATAACTTATTTTATAAATCAAACATTATATTAAGGTCAAATTTTCAATAACCAAATTCTACAAATTTAATTTAAATCCTCACTGCCCTCTGATTTAACTCACTTCTACTACCACTCTCATCCCTTATCACATCTTAATATTTCATTCTTATGCATAAAAAACACAGCCATAGCATTCCCAATTTACTTATTAAATCAAACCTGGCCATTTATATAAATCATTCATTGTCGTGTAAAAACATTTACAAATTTAGTACAATATATCCATTCACCATCTCCATGCTTCATCATGTCATAACACCACCTAGCTACCATTGCCCTGCACATTATCATTTTAATTTCACCATACCTAAGCCTCAAACATTGCCATATACAAGAAACGTTCACAGCTAACACCTTTCATATATTTACGCCTTAATTTCACAACAATTTCCACATAAATAGTTTGGTTCTTTAAGTACAATAAAAAATTAAAAAAATTAAAAAAAAAAAAAAAAAAAAACTAGAATTCCATCCTTGGACAAATATATAAGTCATGCTTCTTGATTCAATTTAACAACCAATATTTTTATTTTTATTTTTTTTCCTGATTTGTGGTTTAACTAAAAACCATACGTTTTGGTAGAAATTTGATGGATGGTTTTGTCTTGCTGGAAGCTAAGATGCTACATTTAAGGTATAACAAAAAATATATATATATATATATATATATATGTTTGAGCAGATTTTCTGGTGCCATATTCTTAGCATATATTTCAATTCTGCATTGCTTGTCTATCGAATGATGCAGCCTACTTTCATGCTCTAGTGTTTCATCAGACCTCCACCAACATTAATT
The DNA here is from genome assembly GCA_035584115.1 of Cedrela odorata. NCBI lineage: Eukaryota > Viridiplantae > Streptophyta > Magnoliopsida > Sapindales > Meliaceae > Cedrela > Cedrela odorata. The sequence goes on along the minus strand of JAXCLQ010061431.1, from coordinate 3,108 downwards.
TTAATAAATTCCTTCCCTGTAATAAAATTTAAAATGTATGAATGAGAATCTATTAGAAGCTGGTCCCATAGATTGGTGGCCTGAATTCTTCACTGTTGAGAGTTAAGTATAGATGCTCGAGTTTCTTATTGCTAACGTACATGTTTTGTTTTGCTTATTTTTTATTTTTTATTTCTTTTATTTTTTTTTATTTTTTTACTTGATCAAGTGCTTCATTGTTGTTCCGTCATCATTCTATTTACTATTAATTTCCTTGCTTTAAATACTTTCGTGTGTAGGAATTAGAAATTCATAATTTACAAATTCATTTCATTGCCTAGCACTACCAACCACTTCTAAAAACCTATCGACAACCTAATTTACAAATTCCTCTCATCTCATCACAACACAAGCGTTTAAATCGCTACCAGTATGTAAAAATTTGTAAATTTCTTACCTAATTCTCCCTCTTTCTTTTCTCTCCTTCCTCTTTTTCCTCTTTTCTTCTTTGCTTCTCTTCTTTCTCAGCCATTTCTTCTTCGTCTCATTCGGCAATCTTCTCCCGTAGCTTCCCCCCTCCTATTCGTTCAAAACCAAAGCCATTTTTCTTTCGGCAATACATTCTCTCTCCCATCTCCTCTTTTCTTTTTTCCGTTTCTTACTCTTCCTTTCTTTCATTTATATTCTTTTTTTTAACTTCATTAATTTTCTACAAAAATAAAAAATTCTCTAGAAATATATAGAGTTTAATTTGGGCCATTACTAAATGCACTGTTAGGCTTGAAATTTGGACTTGGACTTATTAAATAATTTAGACCTATATATATATATATATATTTGTCTATATAACATAAATTGGACTTAAATATAATTTTTGGCTTAAATTATTTATATTGGCCTTATTTATCCGAACCCAATTTGCAAACTTAATTAACTTAAATTCCTAACTTAATTTATGTTTTACTCTTTATTTTATATACATATATATATCTATATATATATATATGTTATTTGTTCCAAAATCAAATAACCTTATTAAATAAAAAATTTCAAAATTTATTTTCTCACAAAGTTTGTGCATCATCAATACTCAATGTACTCTTAACTCTTAACATAATTAAAATATTCAAATTAATAATCATAATCACCAAATTTGATATATAATATTCTATATTTCAAATTCGTGTTATCTACATATACAAAATTCTCGATTATTTCTTTTCTTACAACCTATATCAAAACCTTATCATAAATGAAAACTTTAATAAATTCAATTTTTATCAAAATTGTGAGTTTTACATTTTAAGTATTAACTCGATTTTTTCATTCAATTTGAGATGGAATTTAAGATAAAATAGTTTAATAAATATTTTTGAAAGTTATATACGTTTACCGCAATGTCACAATTGAATGAAGAGAATGAAGCTCATTTCATTTAATTTATCTTCAACAATTAAAGGACTGAAAGAACCAGGATAAATCTTGTACATTAAATATACAAATTAAGTCGAGAGTTAGTCCTCAACGTGGAAAGCCTGTCGATATTTGTATGCAACATACGACCCACCAGCCGCCGCCGCCGCCACCACAGCAGCCAATACTCCGAGTTTCAGAACTGTCTTTCCTCCCATATGTAGCCTCGGAACCGAAAAGTTTAGCCCAGATATGAAATCGGTTGGCTTACTCAACATACTCAATCTAGCAGCTGTTCCAGCTGTTGCCGCAGGCCGTTTATCTTTGTCAACGTTTTGGTTTGGTTCTCCACTTTCCTGAATTGGTTGATCAGTTTGTGTAGGTTGAGTTTGTGTGGTAGTCTTTGGCATTGTTATAAAAAGAGTCCCACATGAAAACTTTGCACGAATTTGATCCTTTTTGCAGTCCTTGTGAATATTTAATTCTTTGCAAAAACGAACCGGTCTATTACCATCCGCAGCACTTTCTCCGCTAATCGTTAGGATCCCACGACTGTTGATTTGAACCCTCAATTGTTCTTTCTTGAAACCTACCAAAGAAATTGAGGAGATGTTTAAAAAAAAAAAGAATAAGAAAATTTGTATACTCGTTGCAAAATATATTGAAATATCAATACCTTGGAGACAGACTTCAAGAACCTCTTGCTCTGCCTCTTTTCGCCATTTGCAAAGCGGTTCGATCTCCTCATAAGAGAGTCTGTTTTCCATTGATGACTAGCTAGCTTTAATTGTTTGTTTTCTGAAGGAAAAAGGTAATGTAATTCTTGATCACTGAATATTGATATGTTTCTCTATTTCCCTGATCTTGCCATTAATTTATATGTGCCATAAGAATGTGTTCTATGAAATTACTTTAAACCTTGAAAGAGTATTATTCCTTTCTGAAATCTAAGGGTTTGAGTTGGTTTGTGTCTTTGGATAATCCTATTCCTTGTTGACAATCGTCTCTTGTTTGCATGGGTGAGATAATATTATTCCTTTAATCCATAACTTTCCTTTCTTAGTTAATTCCTATGCATGTGTTTTGGGTTCTCCCAATGATTTTATAGCTATTGTTCTCGAGTTGAAATTGCTTTTATAATACAGATCCAAGGCAAACTACTAAAAATTTGTCACACCAATGCTTCTAGTTAATTTACTAGAAAAATGTAGACTATGATAAACAAGACTTAATAAATTAATGTAATTAAATTAATTAAGCTATGTGCAAAGAGTTTTGCATCAAGGAAATTATGAACTGGTGATCATGGCTGTAGTTTCTGCTGCTTTTTGTGGCTAGCTGTCTTCTTATTTCCATGGTTATGGTTTAATCCATCTAACCACATTTTTATTCTTTTTAGAATTATGAAAAAAAAAAAAAAGAAGAAGAAATTTAAAAGATAACGAAATAAAAGTGACTGTGATCTTGGGGTATTTTTGAGGGATTTGGATCATCTCCTCATCTAATTTTTCCTAAACATTTAAAGATGTTTTGACACATGACTTTCTAAACTAAGATTTAATTTATTTTTAATTTTATTTATTATACAACTAAACACATCATTTTGATAGAAACAATTGGGCAAAATTTATTTTATTTTTCACTTTCCTTAGATAACAAGACATCTTTTGGTAACTAATTAAAATTTCACTTGTTTGGATATATATATATATATAT
>JAXCLQ010061420.1:5153-16160 GCA_035584115.1 Cedrela odorata | reverse complement strand
TAATTTAATTAAATTGAGCCCAAATTATGTATATATAATACTAACCCACTTAATTACATATGTATATATTTATCCATGAGCTAAAATCCCAAAAATAACCTTGCAAATAGTAAAATTTCAATTCTACCTTTATAGATTTACTTTATTTTACTTCTCAAAATTCTATCACTTAATACTTTAACAAGTATATTTACAATCATAGCTATGAGTTCTACAAAAGAAAGCTCGAGTGTTACAATCATATTATTGTAATTGTGTAAATTAGTGGTTATAATGGTGGAAATTTGTGAAAATTAGTGGAAGTTATATTGTTAATGCTAGATTGTAATAGGAAATTAGTATTATTTTAGTGTAGCATGCTTAGTGAATTGAATTAATTGTAGTAGAAAATTATAATACTTTAAATTAGAGTTGTAGTCTTTTGGTGTAACATGAATTGAATTAAATGGTAGTAGGGAATTAGAGATGGATATATTGATATTATTAATGTTAAATTGAAGTGTGAAAATTGGAAATGGAATTATGTTAATATTACATAGTATTTTAAATGAGTAGAATGGGTGGTTATAAAGTGCTATTAACATGTGTATGTTATGTTTATAATAATTGTGTAAATTGGTGAGAGATTAAATATAAATAATGTATAATATGTGTTTATAATAGCATAAATTGTTACTTTTGAATTTGGAATGGTAAGTGGTTGAAGTGAAATTGAATTTCGACGATTTCGGTAGGCCAAGTTTGTATGCAATAATTAGGAGTATTGAGAATTTGATAAGGCGGGTGTTGTCAGAAATGGATTGGCGGAAAACAAAAGCACTTGATGAATTCAGAAATTTTCCACCAAATGTGTGTTTTTTTTAAAGTTGTATATGTATAGGTATAGCTATGTATGAAATCATGGAATGGAGTGAATATGGTAATAAGTCTATTTTAGAAAATTCATAAAGTGTTGAGTTTGGATAAGTGGTTGTCATAGGAATGTGGCGGCAAGAATTAATACGTAACTAAAATGGATTGTGTTAATTTGATTTTAGGTACATACCATTGAATAGAAACACACTCAATGAGAATGGGAACGGAAGTAACTAGATCATGCATGCATTTTAATGTTTTGAAACTTTACGATATTTGATGTTATGATGAAAAATGTGATTTTAATGTTTAGTACGCCAATGCGATTTTATGAAATGATTAGTAAAATGTTTGTGAATTTGAATATTTATGCCGATATCGCATTTACAAAATAATTATGAAATACTGTCGATGTGTGAAATATTTGAATAAAATGCATGTTATGGCATAGTCACTAGTATGTTATTCTGACCTAGATGGTTCTTGTGTTAAATGCGAGGCTTGTAGGCTAGTAATAATTTTGTTTAACGTGTCGAATGCGTTTTTGTTATATGAATATAAAAATTACCGCTATATGTAAAACACGTAATAACGTTTTAAAACTAGGTCACCGTAGGTGCAAGTGATACTAACTGACTAAGCCGTTTTGAATGTGTTTATATTATGAATAAATTCTATGTATTTGAAAAAGTTTGAAAATGCTTTGATTGTTTAAATTTGTATATTATGTTCTGCATCGACATATAAAAATATACATGATATGCTTACTGAGATTTGTATCTCACTCTTTTTAAAAAAATTTTGATTTTTCATATAAGAGGTGACAAGGGACGCAAGCAAGGGTATTTTAAAGTTTTTGAATATATGTAATTTGTAGGTTAGCCAAGTGATAAAGAATGTATTATGTATAGACTTGTATGCATAGGATCTTTTGTTTATTGAACTATGTAGAATTTGTGTAATAAAAGTAATGTATTGTATATTAAATATGAGAGTGGTAATTGAGGTTAAATGTAAGTAAAGGGGTGTGACATTTAGTGGTATTAGAGCTTAGGTTAGGATTTTGTAGACTTAAGGTTAATTAGGAAGCACATGAAAAATATACATAAAATATACATATATATATGTAATAGTAATATAATAATAAATATTTGACAATTATTGTTTAATTGAGTATAATTGTGAATATTTTGTGAGATCTAACCTTATTTCATTTTGGATATAGATGGCTATAACAAAGTACGACTTATAGACGTGTGTTGATAAAAGAAAACAATATGCTTTAGGAGGTATTCTTGTGAAAAACTTGAGGAAACTTTGGGTAGACATGAATAGAGCGAGAATGAGTGCCAATTATCATAGAGGGTATTAGGGAAGAAACATGTGGTTTCCGGACACCGATCCAAGTCCGAGAGTTTCTGGGGAAGTTAAGAATGATGCACTTAAGGGCTTAAGAGTTTATGGCAAGGAAGTGAATTAGAATAAACTTATGGTCTAACGTATACATTTGATGAGGAGATATAATAATGTTTTTAGAACCTCAAAAAGTTGGGCAAGAAGGGTGAATAGAAGCTGAAGAGGTGAGAGTAGTAAGAAAAGACCAGTAAAATTGGCACATTTTCTTTCTAAGATAGAAAGGCCTTTTGAACCCTAAAGATAGTGAGGGATCTGAATGACTGGTGGAGTATTGGGCCTAACCCTACTAGGATGTTTTATAAGTAGATATGTATATTTACTTTAATCTTTTATTGTATATTTATATAGCCCTTTTAAAAGGATTGTAAATTTTTGTAGTTAATATAAGAATGATCTTGTTATATTATGATGTACTAATATATTACATGTTATTGTATTATAACTTTGCATTGAGGAATTGTTGGATTATGTTATATCTATACTTTAGCAGAGTGTAAATTAATAAGGAAGATTCTAATGTGTATTTATATTCCTTAAATATTAATGACTTATATATCTCTAATATAGTTATTTCAACAGAGGAGAATGTCTCGTAGAGAAAAATCAAAAGTTAATGCATTTAGTTTAAGGGTCCCTCGGAATGTTAATAGAAAGGGGGAGCTGGCAAGGGAAGTTGGAGATGAGAATTCTATCATTAACATGATAATGAGGATGATGGAACAAGAAAACAAATTGATTCAAGATATTGCTCAAGGCAGTGGTGCCCTAAGAAGTGAAATGAGTGGGAACTGACCAAATGGCGAGAAGCATAGTAATAGGATAGTAACTTTGAAGCAATTTAAGAAGTTGGATTCGTTGATATTTAGAGAGAGCATAAATCCAATGGTGGTAAAAGCATGGAATAAGCAAATGGAGAAAATATTTACCTCTCTCAATTGTAGGGAGGAGCAAAAAGTAGTGTTTGCTTCGTTTGTATTACAAGGAGAAGCAAGGAGAAGCAGATCACTAGTAGAAGTCCAAAGCTAGACTGCTAAAAACTCGATTGGAAGGGAAACCTATTACGTGGGAGTTGTTTGAGAAAGCTTTCTTAGAGAAGTATTTCCCACAACAAGTCAGAGATAATATGGAGGCAGATTTCCAAAGACTGGTGCAGCGACATAAATCGGTAGTGGAATACGAGATGAAATTTACAACTTTGTCTCAATTTGCTACTACCTTAATTGCAAATGAGCAAAATAAATGTAGGCGTTTCCTTAAAAGGTTACGTCCAACAATCAAGTCACAGTTATCCATCTTGAAACTGAATACATATGCAGATTTGGTAGACCAAGCAATTATTGTAGAAAGGGATTTTGCAGAGTCTCACTTAAGAACAGTTAATCAGGAAGAAAGGAGATGTGAGGCAAGGGGGAAATAGTGGCAGAACATAAAGACCTCCATTTCAGCGAGATAGTAGAGGTAAACTTGTTCTAAGAGGAGTTAACTTTAGAGATATAGGCAGTAACAAGTAAGTAGCACAGAGAATGCATACTTCCTGTGAATCTCGTAGGAAATTCCATCCTGAAATTTGTCATCGGGTGTTAGGAGCTTGTTTTGGTTACAGAAAGCAAGGATATACAATCAAAGACTGTCCGAATAGACAGGTGGATATTAAAGACAGTGGAGTAGAAACTAGAACAAGAAGCAGAAAGTACCGAGATGTGTTTATGCTTTCACCAAACAAGATGCACAAGTGTTGAACGAAGTGGCAACAGGTACACTAACTCTTTTTAATAAAGAAGCTAAAGTATTATTTGATCCCTGTGCCACCCATTCCTTTGTGTCACGTGCATTTGGTTATTTTTCTGATAAACCTCCTAAATCTTTGAAGTATATGATATCTGTGGTTACACCTATGGGTGAAAATGTGATGATACAATAGGTATACAAAGCCTGCAAAATTAGTATAGGAGAGCGAGAATTTATTTTAGATTTATTTCCTCTTGAGAAGTGTGATTTTGATATTATTTTAGGAATGGATTGGCTAGCCGCTTATCATGCGGTAGTAAATTTTTTTACTAAGAAAGTAGTGTTTACATTCTGGGTCAACCAAAATTTAGTTTTGGGGGGAGACAATCAGTGGTGAGTCAAGGGTTGATAAGTGCAATTAAAGCCACCAAGTTATTAGAAAAAGGATGTGAAGGTTTCTTAGTTTATGTGGCTAAGTGGGGTGAGATTGAAATGTGTAAGGAGGATATCCTTGTACTCTCAGAATTTTAAGATGTATTTTTAGAGAATTTGCCTAGGTACCCCCTGAAAGGGAGATTGAGTTTGGTATTGAGTTAGCACCGAGTTTGTCGCCCATTTCTATAGCACCTTATAGAATAGCCCCTATAGAGTCAAAAGAATTAAAGAGTCAATTGTAGTAATTGTTAGATAAGGGATCACCTTGGGATGCTCCAGTGTTGTTTGTTAAAAAGAAATATGGCACTCTAAGATTGTGTATTGATTATAAGAGATTGAATCAAGCCACAATAAAGAATAAGTATCCATTGTCTCGGATTGATAATTTGTTTAACTAGTTGCAGGGAGCGAGTGTATTTTCCAAAATTGATTTGAGGTTAGGATATTACTAAATTAAAGTTAAGAATGAGGATGAATCAATTACTGCTTTTCGTACTTAGTATGGACATTATGAATTTTTGGTGATACCTTTTGGGTTAATGAATGCACAAGCTATCTTTATAGATTTAATGAGTATGGTGTTTTAGCCATTTTGGATCAATTTTTGATTGTATTTATTGATGATATATTGGTGTATTCGAAGAATGATGAGGACCATAAGGAACATTTGAGGGCAGTGCTTTAAACCTTTAGGGAAAAGAAGTTGTATGCTAAGTTTAAGAAATATAAATTATGGCAGAAACAAGTGGTATTTTTAGGGCATGTGGTGAACAAGGATAAGATATCTGTTGATCCGGCTAAAGTTTAAACAATAGTTATTAGGAGCAACCCTCAACGGTCACAGAAGTAAGGAGTTTATTAGGTTTAGCGGGATATTACCGAAGATTTGTGGAAGTTTTGCTAGGATGACTTCACCTTTTACAAAGCTATCTCGGAAAGAAACAAAATTTGTATGGAGTGAGAAATGTGAAATAAGTTTTTAGGGGCTTAAAAATCGTTTAGTGACAGCATCAGTTCTGATAATCCCATTCAATGGTGGAGGTTATGTGATATATAGTGATGCCTCGAGGATAGGCCTAGGTTGTGTATTAATACAACATGAGAAGGTTGTGGCTTATGCTTCTAGGTAGCTTAAGGATCATGAGCAAAACTACCCTACTCATGATTTAGAATTAGTAGCAGTGGTTTTTGCCCTAAAGATTTGGAGGCATTATTTGTACGAGGAAACTTGCCAAATTTTTACTAACCATAAAAGCTTGAAGTGTTTGTTTACTAAGAAAGAATTGAACTTGGGGCAAAGGAGATGGTTAGAATTAGCGAAGGACGATAATTGTACAATTAATTATCAACTTGAAAAAGCAAATGTAGTGGCTGATGCCTTGAGTTGGAAGTCTTCGGGACAGCTGGCCACACTTATAACCACTTAGAGGTAGATTTTGTTACACCTTGATAGAAATCAAATTGAAGTAGTAAGAAAGGCTGATAACTCATATATGGCCCATTTGACAGTTTAACCAACATTGATCCAAAGAATTAAGGATGCTCAGAAGGCAGATCAGTACTTGAAAAAGGTCTCGAAAGAAGTTCTAGAAGGTGGAAGAAGAAGGTTTGCAATAGCTGAGGATGGGGCATTGTATTTTGAAAATAGACTTTGTCTACCTAGAGATGATGGTCTATAGCAGGAAATTTTGAATAAAGCCCATAACTCTTAGTATACAATTCATCCAGGTAGCACAAAGATGTATAGAGATCTTTGCACTAAATTTTGGTGGCCCAAGATGAAACTTGATGTTGCACGATTTGTGGAGCAGTGTTTGACTTGTCAGCAAGTTAAAGCGGAACATCAGAGAACATCAGGTTTGTTAAGACCGTTAATGGTGTTAGAGTAGAAATGGGAATGCATAACTATGGATTTTGTTATGGGATTACCAAGAACTCCTAAGGGTTACAACGCAATATGGGTAATTGTGGATAGGTTGATGAAATCGACACATTTCCTTCCTGTGTATACCATTTACTTGATGGATAGGTATGCACAATTGTTTGTTAAAGAAATTGTTAAGTTACATAAGGTGCCTGCTTCTATTGTTTCGGATAGAGATCCACGATTTATCTCTAAATTTTGGAAGAGTTTACATATGGCTATGGGTACCAAATTAAACTTTAATACTGTTTCTCACTCGCAAACTGACGAATAATCGGAGAAAACTATTTTGATTCTGGAAGATATGTTGCGGGTGTGCATAATGGATTTCAAGGGTAGTTGGGATGAATGTATACCATTGGTGGAGTTTGCGTATAACAACAATTTTCAATCAACTATTGGTATGGCTCCATATGAAGCACTATATTGAATGAAGTGTAGATCACCGCTCTATTGGGATAAGGTTGGAGAAAGAAAAGTTTTGGGGCTGAAAATTATTCAACAAACATGTGAAGTGGTCGAGAAAATAAAAAAAAGAATGAGAACTGCTCGGAGTAGATAAAAGAGTTATACTGATATTCGAAGAAAGCCTTTGGAGTTTGTTGAGGGAGAAAAAGTATTTCTCAAAGTGGGTCCAATGAAAGGGGTTATGAGGTTTGGTAACAAAGGAAAGTTAAGCCCTAGGTTTATTGGTCCGTTTAAGATTCTAAAAAGAGTGGGGGATGTGGCTTATCGACTTGCTCTCCCGCCATCTTTGTCTAGAGTGCATAATTTATTTTATGTATCAATGCTACGGAAGTACATTGTTAATTCTACACATAGGCTGAGTTATGAACCACTTTGGCTTAAAGAAGATTTGACTTATGAAGAGGTTGTTATTCAGATTTTAGATCATAAGGATCAGTAATAACGTTCCAGGCAGATTCCCTTCGTGAAAGTGCTGTGGAGGAATCATGATGTAGAGGAAACCATATAGGAACGAGAAGCAGAAATTTGAGAAAAATATCCCCAATTTTTCCAATGAAGAAGAGATTGTTTATTAAATTTTAAGGACGATATTTTTATAAGGAGGGGAAAGTTGTAACACCCACAATATCTTTTGTGAAACTCATAATTATTAAGTAATGATATAAAGTAAATGTATGAGGGTATTTTTGTAAGTTTGAAAAATGTAGTAGATATGAAGGGTAGAAATAAGAATGTTATTGTTAACATGGTCATTTTTTAAATTTTAGATTATGAATTAAAATAAAATTAAGTGGGCCAAGAATATAATATATATATGTGTGTGTGTGTGTGTGTGTGTATTGGTCCCAATTTAATTAGTTAGGCCCAAGCCCAATTAATGATGTCTATGCCCAATTATTTAAACTCAAGCCTAAGTTAATATATATGTATATAATAAAGTAAAATAAATAAATAAATAAAATATTAAGTTTAGCCAAAATTCTTTACCCAATCCTAACCATCCATTTTCTTTAATCTAAACCATCCATTTAGTACAATTTTAAGCATATTTTGTAAAAGGATAAATATGGGCCATGTTAATGAAAAATGAGGTAGCTAAATGTGGTCCCTTAGATTAGTGGAATTAATCTTAACCATCTATATATTTAAGTAATTAAAATTAATTAATTATTGATGAAAATTAGGTGAAAAAAAGAAAGCTATATATTTTATTAAAGTAATCTTAACTGTTCATGTATTTAAGTAATTAGAATTAATTAATAATTGATGAAAAATTGGGTGGAAAAATGAGAGTCATTGGATTTTATTGAAGTAGTACAAGCCATCCATATGTTTTAAGCAATTATACTTAAACAAAATTTAATGTTTTTTTTTTAATGTCATTGATTTGGAATTTATGACTTTATGGTATCTAAGTTTAGATTATTGTTAGAAAGTATATTATTAGTTTAAGTTATAATTTAGGGAGTTAGATATAAATAATGTTCTATATGTATTTAAAATAAATATTGTTATTATCATATTGTTGTAATTGTGTAAATTGGTTGTTATAATGGTGGAAATTGGTGGAAGTTATATTGTTAATGCTAGATTGTAATAGGAAATTAGTATTATTTTAGTGTAATATGCTTAATGAATTGAATTAATTGTAGTAGGAAATTAGAGTTCTTTTAATTAGAATTGTAGTATTTTGGTGTAACATAAATTGAATTAAATGGTTGTAGGGAATTAAAGATAGATAAATTGATATTATTAATGTTAAATTGAAGTGTGAAAATTGGAAATAAAATTATATTAATGTTACATAGTATTTTAAATGAGTAAAATAGGTGGTTAAAAAGTGTTATTAACATGTGTATGCTATGTTTATAATAATGATATAAATTGGTGAGAAATTAAATATAAATAATGTTTAATATGTGTTTACAATAGCATAAATTGTTATTTATGGATTTGGAATGGTGAGTGGTTGAAGTGAAATTGAATATCTGCGATTTCGATAGGCCGAGTTTGTATGTAATGATTGAGAGTGTTTAGAATTTGATAAGGCAGGTGTTGTCGGAAATGGATTGGCAGAAAATGGCAACACTTGGTGAATTTGGAAATTTTTCCACCAAATGTGTGTTTTTTTGAAAGTTGTATATGTATAGGTATAGGTATGTATGAAATGATAGAATTGAGTGAATATGGTAATAAGTCTATTTTAAGAAATTCATAAAGTGTAGAGTTTGGATAAGTGGATGTCATAGGAATGTAACAGTAATAATTCACACGTAACTAAAATGGATTGTGTTAATTTGATTTTAGGTACATACTATTGAATAAAAACACACTCAAGAAGAACGGAAACAAAGTAAGTAGATCATGCATGCATTTTAATGTTTTGAAATTTTACAATATTTGATATTATGATGAAAAATGTGATTTTAATGTTTGGTATGCCAATGCGATTTTATGAAATGATTAGTTAAAATTTGTGAATTTGAATGTTTACGCCAATATCGCATTTACAAAATAATTATGAAATGTTGTCGATGTGTAAAATATTTGAATAAAATGCATATCATGGCTTAGTCACTAGTATGTTATTCTGACCTAATTAGGTCTTGTGTTAAATGCGAGGCTTGTAGGCTAGTAAGAATTTTGTTTAATGCGTCATGTGCGTTTTTGTTCTATGAATATAAAAATAGCCACTATATGTGGAATACGTAATTACGTTATGAAACCGAGTCACTATAGGTGCAGGTGACACTAATTGACTAAGCCGTTTTAAATGTATTTGGAAAATTTTGAAAATGATTTGATTGTTTAAATTTTTATATTATGTTCTGCATCAACATATCAAAACATGCATGATATGCTTACTTAGATTTATATCTCACTCTTTATTGAAAAATTCTATTTTTCAAATAATAGCACATAGTGGTGTGACAAGGGACGTAAGTGAAGGTATTTGGCGTATTTTAAAGTTTTTGAATGTATGTAATTTGTAAGTTAGCCAAGTGATAAGGAATATATTATATATAGACTTGTATGCATAAGATCTTTTGTCAATTGAACTATGTAGAATTTGTGTAATAAAGGTAATATATTGTATATTAAATGTAAGAATGGTATTTGAGGCTAAATATAAGTAAAGGGGTATGACACAAACAACCTTGCTTTTCCTTAACAAAATAAGTTTTTAATTATCAGTACGTTATAGAAAAGACTATTTCTTTAATAAAGATTTAAGAATTAATCTATTGATGTGGAAAATCTCTCTTAGGAACTTTGTACACCAAAATAGTTTTCTTCGTTCGCTTGATTGTTGTTTCACTTGAAATTATAGAAAGATTTATGGGATAAAAGCCAGTGGTTCAGCAAAAATCCTCCGATGCTTAAGTAATGGTTTTGCTTTGAGATGTTTAAAAGAGAAAGAAAGCTAAGGCAATTTAGACTTGCAAAGAGAATGTTGTGTATTTTAATGTACGTAACGTGCATACCTAGTTACCTTGGGTTACTGTTATAGGCTGCATTTTTCTTTTGTCATTAGGTTTCCTAAACTTGTTAAGATTCTAAAGAATCTGAAAATTATAATCCAAAACGTATTAACATTCTGGGGATCACGAAAACTTATCTTTATAAGCATTGATATTCCCAAAATCACGGGATTTTGAGCCCTATTTACATAATATATTTACCAGCTATGAATCCTTATTATGAAAAAATTCAAAAAGAACTTGAATCTTATGTCGATATGTAATTGTTGATAGGTCTCAAAAATCTTTTATCTGAGACCTTCTTTCTCAAATATGAGTGGCCTTAGGTTCAATAATCTAGCCGAGACATTTGCCATGCTGTATCTGAGACTCTTGTTGGTGAATGAGATCTTGAAATTCTATGTCTAGGCCTGAGTCCTCTTGTTATGTTTGAGATTTTTGTCACGTCATGGCTAAGATCTCGTAGATTTGATTTGGCTTTAGATTCCATTTGCTCCTAATAGAACTTTGACTAAAGCCTTGTGTTACACTATGTTGGTCCAAGGCCCATTGCGCTTCATCTATGCCCTAAACCTTTTCCCAAACATCAAGACCCTCAGTTTTTAGTCAAGAATATGTTAAGAAAAAGTATAAGTCTTGATTTGAAAAGACCCGTATATGTGCAAACTTTAAATGCTTAGCTCGAATCTCGTAAGTCTC
>JAXCLQ010061399.1:0-73488 GCA_035584115.1 Cedrela odorata | reverse complement strand
AGCAAATTGCAAAATTAGTCAAATTAAGCTTAGAAACCCAATTCACCCCCCCTCTTGGGTTGCATATTAGTATTTCACAAATAGCTGAAGAAGATAGATATAAACAACTTTTACAGTACTATTTGGTCATTACGAATGGAATGTGATATCATTTGGACTTAAAAATGCTCCTTCAGAATTTCAAAATATTATGAATGACATATTAAATCCTTATACAAATTTTACCATAATTTATATAGATGATGTCTTAGTATTTTCAAAATCCTTAGATTAACACTTTAAACATTTACAAACTTTCTTCCATATAGCCAAGAAAAGTGGTTTAGTTATATCAGCACCTAAAATGAAATTATTTCAAACAAAAATTAGATTTTTAAGATATGAAATTTATCAAGGAACAATTACACCAATTAATAGATCTGTAAAATTTGCTAGTAAATTTTCATATGAAATTAAGGATAAAACTCAATTACAAAGATTTTTAGGTTCACTTAATTATGTAACAGACTTCTTTCCAAAACTTAGATAAATTTGTGAACCATTATTCAAGAGATTACAAAAGAATCCTCTACCTTGGGGAGAAGAACATACTCAAGCAATTAAAATTTTAAAACAAAAAGTCAAATATCTTCCTTGCTTAGTTATTCCAAACCTTAGTGCGTTTATAATTGTAGAAACTGATGCTTTAGACATAGGTTATGGAGGGATACTTAAACAAAGGTTAGAAGAGTCTAAGTAAGAATTAATAGTTAGATATCATTCATAGATTTGGCTCGGTGCCCAAAAAAATTATTCAACTATTAAAAAATAAATTTTATCAATTGTTTTATGTATTATGAAATTTCAAGATGACTTATTCAACAAAACTTTTTTTATTATGCATAAACTATAAATTTGCAAAAGAGATTTTACAAAAAGATGTGAAGAATCTTATCTCAAAATAAATCTTTGCTAGATGGCAAGCTGTTTTGTCTATTTTTAATTTCAAAATTGAGTATATAAAGGGGAAAGACAATGCTCTCCCTGATTACCTCAAAAGAGAATTTTTACAAGGGAAAAAAGAGCTGAGAGATCAAACACTTTTAATTCAACAAAATTTAGAAATCTTGTACATTATGGCAGACAAACAGGTAATGAAAGCTATCGACTATGCAATGAATACTCATTCTTCTGTCAATATTCCAGGATACGATAATATTCCAGTTTCAAACTCTTATATAGATTTAGCTGAATTTCTTTTTTTATCTTTTAGTCAAGCTGTTAGAATTGAGTCACCTATTAAACTAGGTCATCTACCCAGAAAAAAACTGAGTCATCTACTCAGTAATCTTTTATCCAAAAATCCTCTTATACAACAAAACCCCAAAGAATTCACTTACATGTTACTCCCTATTCAAAACCCGTTAGCTTGTATGAACTTAAACAATTTATTCAAAGATTTTTTCTCCCTGATTGTTAATATATTAATGATAATTTAATCAAAAATAGAAAATTTTATGAACTTATACTTATTGATTCCAATTCTGTTGAAATTACTCATCATAAAAATTCAAATAATCCAAATAAAATAGCCTACTCAACCTGTAAAATCAAAAGAATTAAAAATATTAAAGATTTTGGAGTTATATCTTTATGGACTTTAATATCCTTTTTAATTCCTTATATTTCAAATGGTTATAATTTATTAGACTATCAAAAAGCTTGGTTCAATATATTTTATTTAAGGTCATTTGATCATTCTTAGTTCATTTCATTTGATACTCAATGCCCAAAGAATCTAGCATCATGGTTTTCTGAATGGTGGTATTATTTCAGACCTACTTTAATAAATACAGAATTTTCTCCAAAATATATATCCCAGTTATCCTTTCCATATGTTTCAAAATATGCAAGAGTAGCAGAAGACCCCCTTATTTCTCAAATATATTTCCACATTGATTTTAACCTGCTATGGATCTAATCTTGGAATTTTACTATTGACAAATATTATCTCAATTTACACCTGTCTCTTCTGCGAGAACTCAAAATCAAGTGGTGTGACAAATATAATCTCGCTAGATATTCTACTTAAATAATCCAACAATGGCTTATGGATGGAAAAACTTTTACAAAAGTAGTCAAAAAAGTATCCAGCTCATACTCTTAACTATACCACCTACTGCACTCAAAAGAAATAAGCCTTCCAGCTCATTTTTGGAATCTAGAAGGAGAAAATCAAAGGCTGACAAGTTAAAGGATGTAATAACAATGATAGTCTAGCAATTCGATAGTGACTCATCTACAAGAAGTACTCAAGCACCATCAGATACTTTAGACGAATCTTTTGGTAGACCCCAATTTGAATTATGAAGATCGATTATTCAACATCAAGACAAAGTTACTTTTCATTTATGAAGACTAGTGTGCCACGTTTGCCGACACTTATCCAAAGAGAATCTTTACTTTATCTTGCAATAATTTTGTTTCAATAATTCAATTGTATTAGTTTTGTTTAGGATTACTATAAATTATAGTCCTTACTCATTGTTAGTCAAAGGCGAATTTTGGAGATAACAATCTTGTAAAATCTTCCGAATTCCTTGCTCACAACTTGTAACAAATTTTCAATCTTTCAATAAAATCAAGTAAGTTTTATTCACAATGGCTTCAATTAAATTATGTTTGTTTATTGTTATTTCTTTCATCTTTTCCTTTATTCAAATTACTTTTATTATTCTACTTTAAACAAATTTTATTTATTTTCAAATTATTTATCTATCTTTTATATTCCTGGGATCGATTTGGTATCATAGCCAAATGAGGTTCAGATTTGTTGGTGATATACATTAGGAATATTATTGTTTATATTTCCTTAGGATACACTAATTAAGGGTTGAGTGAGTGGTAGTGAGAGCTGTTCATACGTTGGTAAGCTAGGCGTACTAGGCAATAAGACTCGAGTGAGGCCGTAAGACCATTGGATTACCTGAGTGTTCCAGTAGCTCCCTTGACTTGAGAATTGTTGTGTTTTGAGGTTTATGAATAGTAATAGACTTAAGGTATGACATCATCAATGAAAAAGTTATTTGGTTCGAAAGCCAAAGAGACTTCTAGGAATATAGGATCTAGATAAATAATGTCAAAAATAAATAATTTTAGCCAAACCATCGCCAAAGATAGATTACCTTTTGTTTCGCCTGATAGATTTATGAAATAGAAACTTTTGATTTCAAAACAGCTTATTCAATTAAAGAACATGAAGAAACTTTATCTTTACAAAATGAATTTGAAGAAATTAAACTACTCAATAAGATAGCATTAGAAAAGTATAGAAAAAAGGTTTTAATTATATACACTTTGGACTTATTCAAATAGCAATAAAACCATTATCTAGAATAGGTTTAAATTCTCCAGTATTAATGTTATTAAGAGATAAAACTTTACTCAAATTTGAAGATTCACTTTTAGGTGTTGTATAATTAAATTTATGTAACAGTGCAGTTTATTTTAGTTGTGTTCCAAATTTTCAAGTTAGTTTACATAACCCAACAATCTTAGATACTTCAATTTTAAATATTCATTTACCGGATGTTAAATTTAGGTATAGCAGATATGGATATTTATTACTATATAAAGTATATTTCAAACATACAACTTCTGAATTCAATCCTAGATGTTTATTACAAGATTATAGAGGAGAAACCACAATATTAGCTACTGAAACAGGAGATGAAAATACTCTAACATCATCATATACTCCTAAATTACTAAAAATGGAATGAAATTTATGTTTTAAAGGTATGGAAAATAGAAAACCCTTAACCTCCTAGAAATTTAGTGTAAGAAAGGATTTCCAAAGTAGTTGATACTTTAGATGAGAAAGTATTATTAAGATTTAATTCATTTAGAGAAAAACCTAGAACAACTAATTATTTTGACATACAATTCGGTAGATCATCATTTCCTTATCCCAGTAGTTCAAAACATTTCAAAGAATATTATATTAAATTAGAAGAATTTGAAACAAATAGTAAAAGAGAATAAAGACAAAAGAGATTGATACTTTTCAACCTTTAGCAAACAAAAAACTAAAAAAATTAGAATGGAATGGTACGAAGAAATGAATAGATTAAAAATAATAATACCTTTCTTTATTTGGTTTAATAGTTATGCATGTAGAAATAATATAGAAATTTCTTTTAAAAATTCTAATATTAATGTACAAACTTCTCAACTTAGGAAATGAGATACTACGAAATATAAAATTATTCAATTGGTTCATTTACCATTATAACAAATTAAGATTAAAATTGTAGAAAACGATATTATAGCTTCACCCTTCAAAATAGGAGAAAATAGATCGAATATAGAACCAGCAAATTTAAGTGACATTAAAAAAGTTTACGAACAAAATAATTATCAAAGTCAAATTTTACATACTATATCTAAACAAATTAGTCACATAGAAGATAAATTAGATAATAATAAAAATATTATAACCACATAGTCTACACAATTTCTATCAAATATTTCACCTTCATTATTTAAACCTTATAATTTTCCACAAAAAGATAATGAACCATTAAGATTTCCTAAATCAGAATTATTAAAACAAATAAGTCAAAAATTAGCAAGTCTACTTGGCCCCCCAAATATAAATACTATAGGACAAAATAAACAAGATATTCAAACTAATAGTGACAATGACAACCAAGCTAAAGAAATAAGTCGAGTACAAAGAAGGGCTAAACCTACTCTTAATTGGAAAAATAATCCCACAAAAAATTATTATCCTAGACCAACTCCACCCGATATACAATATGAAGAATGATCAAAATACATTAGTGGCGTGTATTCAGGAGAAGGACTTTGTGAATGGAATTTAGATGGCAGATAAGAATATGAAATTATGAATTTACTTCAAGAAATAAGAATGACTTCTACAGCTTAAAAAGTTCAAAAAGCTACAGACCATGAATGTGCAAAATTAATAGTAGCAGGATTTACAAGATCCCTTAGATATTGGTAGGGTAATAGTTTAGGCACACCTAATCAAAATATTATACTCAACCATACATAACAAATATAAAAAGAAGACAAAGATGGAAATATTACCATTGAAACTAGATAAAATGCAGTAGAAGTTTTAATTTATACAGTAGTAATGAATTTCATAAGAAATCCTTAAGAAGAATTACAAAGTTCAAAAATAGTCTTAACTATTCTTAGATGTCTAACTTTAGAAGATTTTAGATGGTATAAAGATATTTTTATTATACACATATTCAAAAGATCTGATTGCAATACCTCTTTTTGGAAAGAGAGGTTTGTTGCAAGAATACCAAAATTCTTTTTTGATAAAGTACCTAAAAAAATTAGCAGAATATTCAAGAGGTAGTTCAATCTCTTAGGATAACATAGTTTATGGTCAACTTTTTGCTTTTATTAAAAAAGAAGGATTAGCCTTATGCCAAGAACAAAAAACAAAGAAAAAAACTGATAGATATAGTTTCAAGCAAACCGTAAGATCATTTTGTGAACAATATGGATATAAAAACATTAGGCCCTCGTCACATAAGAAAAAATACAAACTTTTACGTACTATATAGAGCCTAGAAAACAAAAAGGCCAATTTAATGATCAAAATTATAAGAAAAAATATAGAAAGCTCAATACTCAATATAGGCCCAAATATAATAAAAAGAAAGAATTAGTTTGTTCAACTTGTAAAAAACCCGGACATATAATAAATAATTGTAAAATAAAAAATAAAATGAAATATTTCAAGACCAAGAAGATATTTGAAATAAACTTACTCAATTGCTAATTAGTGAAGAATCTAGTTCTAGTTCAGAAGATTTTATTCAAGAAATTCAAGAATCTAGTGATTATTCATTAAATAGTAGTTCAAATTGTAGTTGTTTAAAAGGAATTTGTACTTGTAAAACAATTAATATAATTACTAAAAATAAATTAGAAAAACAATTTTTATTAGATATTATAGAAAAAATAGATGATCTTGATACTAAAAGAGAATATTTATTAAAATTAAAAGATATAATTACTCAAGAACAACATACTAGTAATCCAGAACTTATTAATTTAAATAAAATATTTAAAAAATATCCCACACAAAGCCTTTTTAAACCAGTTACCACAGGAGAATTACAAGAAGTAATCAAAACTCTTAAAAGACAAATTAAAGAAATTAGCCAACAATTACAACAACAACAAATTCAACAATTACAAACAGATGTAAGTTTAAATATATTATAAAATTCTAAGAAAAAAATATATACTCAAAAGAATGAAAATACTAATCAAGAAATTAATAGTCAAAATGATACAACTAATGATTATAATCAACTTATAGAAAAAATTAATTTTAAAAAATGGAATGTTAGAATATCTTTATATATAGACAATAGCTGTCATTTAGATGCAATTGCATTAGTAGATTCAGGAGCCGATCAAAATTATCTTAAAGATGGATTAATCCTTACTCAATATTATGAAAAAACTTATGAAAAATTAAGCGGTGCAAATGGATCCAATTTAAATGTAAAATATAAATTATCCAAAATCCAAATTTGTATTCAAAATTATTGTTTTAAGAATAGTTTTACATTAGTTAAAAATCTTATTCAAAATATTATTCTAGATACACTTTTCCTTACTCAAATATATCCATTTAAAGTAGATAAAATAGGGATTCACACTAACGTGTTAAATACACTACTTACTTTTGAATTTTTGTTCTTTATTAATAATTGAGAAGTATCATTACTCCAACAAAATATTATTCATAGACAAGTAAATTTAATAAAAAATAAAAAATGTCATATCAAACTTTTACAAAAAGAAATACAATATAGGAATATAGACAAATAGTTAGAGAATCTCATAATTAGAGAATTGAAGATATTCAACAACTTTTTCAAAAAGAAGTATGTTCAAATTTACCTAGTACATTTTGGAATATAAAAAAACACGTAGTTCATCTACCCTACAAAAAGGATTTTAATAAAAGATGTATACTAACCAAGGCTAGATCTATTCAAATGAATCATGACTTATTAGAATATTGTAAAAAGGAAATTTAAGATTTACTCAACAAAAATCTTATCCGAAAATCTAAATCCCCTTGAAACTGTTCAGTTTTTTATGTCAATAAAAATTCTTAAATAGAAAGAGAAGTGCCTAGATTAGTAATTAATTTTAAACCTCTCAATGATGTATTACAATGGATTTAGTATCCAATTCTCAATAAAAAAGATTTACTCAAAAGATTATATGATTCAATAATATTTTCAAAATTTGATATGAAAAGTGAATTTTGGCAAGTACTAATAACTGAAGAAGATAGATATAAAACAGCCTTTACAGTACTATTTGGTCATTACTAATGGAACGTGATGCCATTTGGACTTAAAAATGCTCCTTCAGAATTTCAAAATAATATTAATGACATATTAAATCCTTATACAAATTTTACCATAGTTTATATAGATAATGTCTTAGTATTTTCAAAATCAATAGATTAACACTTACAACATTTACAAACTTTTTCCTCCTTCTCTCTTCTTCCTCTTTACTCAAGAAACTCACAGGAGAATTCTAAAAATGAAACTCTCTTGAGGGGCACTAGCAAGTTTTCTCCTCATTCTCTCTACCTTCTTTTAAGAAAGAAAACCCATCCTTCAAACCTTTTCTTCACAAGTCTTACTCTAGATTTCCAGAGTATGCTCTTTGCTTGCGAGTTAAACTCGATCTGGCAAATTATAAATCGATTTTGAAAATTATTTAAGTTTCCTTCCATCACTTTCTTTTTTCTTCCTTTTTTAAACCTTACCTTATCATGAATCCCTTACATATCAAAAAACGTATTCAAAATATAGATGCGTCAATTGTAGAGGCTAAGAAGAGAATCATCACTCTGCATCAAGTTCGAGATATCTAACGTGACTCTCATATCTTTGGTTTATGGTTGGAAATCAATGAACTTATTACTCAAACTATATTAGATATAATGGATTGGGAAAAAGAAAGAAATAATTTGATGTTAGAATGAACCTATAGTTTATCTTAATGTTAAAAAATATTTCTATTTTTCTTTATCCTTAATCAAACACTCTTATATATATATATATATATATATATATATAAAATAAAATAAAAATCTGGTCTAGAAAAGATGAATCCTTCAACATCATACTTTCCTTTTATCTTTTAATCTTCGGTGATTAGATCTGGTTAACTTTTGGTTTGTTGAAACCTTGAGAAACTCTGGAATGCAAGTTTCTTGAAATTATTTTAAAGATCAAGACGGTAGCAGTATAAAGCTGTACATGCGTTGGCAAGTCGGGCGTACCAGGCAGTAAGACCCGAGGGAGACCGTAAGTCCGTTGGGATTATTTAGGTGTTCTAGCAGCTAGCTTGATTTGAGAAAGAAATTTTGAGAAAACTGCAAAGTAGAGTCTTGAAGGGTGACTGCAGATTAAAAGAACACCAGATCTGAAAGAAACCAAAGATAAAGAAGATGAATAATGAGTATGATGAAGATGATATGTGAAGTTGAGACCAGCATAATAATTATGTCTTATATGTGGGACATAGAATATTTTCCATAATTGACTTTATGTCAATATTGTAATAATTTACTTTATGTCATTATCGTTGTAATAGTTAGTATTTTGTACTCATTAGAGTAAGAGGCAATTTTGAAGAGATAATAACCTTGTAAAATCCTCCGAATTCATTGTTTACAATCTTGTAGAACTTTTCAATCTTTCAATATATCAAGTAAGTTTTATTCACATTGGCTTCATTTAAATTATATTTGTTTATTATTATTTAACTTTTCATTTCCTTTATTCAAATTACTTTTATTATTCTATTTTAATCAAAATTTATTTATTTTAAATTATTCTCTATGTTTTATATTCCTAGGTTCGATTTAGTATCAGAGACAAATCGAAACAAAATGAATTAAACCTAGCTTTGATACCAATTTGAACCCAGAAATATAAAAGATAGAGAAATAATTTGAAAATAAATAAGTGTTGTTTAAAATAGATTAATAAAAGTAATTTGATAAAGGAAAAGATGAAAGAAATAACAATAAACAAGCATAATTTAATTGAAGCCATTGTAAATAAAACTTACTTGATTTTATTGAAAAATTGAAAATTTGTTACAAGTTGTAAGCAGGGAATTCACAGGATTTTACAAGATTATTAGCTCTTAAAATTCGCCTCTTACTCTAATAAGTACAAAATATTAACTATTACAATGATAATGACATAAAGTAAACTATGACATAAAGTAAATTATTATATAAGTATGTCCCACATATGAGACATAATTACTAAGTTGGTCCCATCTTCACGTGTCATCTTCATCATACTCATCGTTCATCTTCTTGGTCAATAGTTCTTTCAGATCTGGTCTTCCTCTAATCTGCAGTCACCCTTAAGACTCTGCTTTGTAGTTTTCTCAAAATCATTTTTTTTCTGATCAAGTCAGCTGTTGGAACACCTAGGTAATCCAACGGACTTACGACATCCCTTGGAACTTAATGCTTGGTAAGTCAGGCTTGCCAATGTATGCACAGCTTTACATTGCTACCAGATGAAAATAGAAAATTTTGTATTCCTTGTAAATTTCGATTTTGGAGAGGTAATAATCTTGTAAAATCCCCCAAATTCCTTGCTCACAACTTTTAAATAATTTTCAATCTTTCAATAAAATCAAGTAAGTTTTATTCACAATGACCAAATGGTATTGTAAAGATTGTCTTATATCTATCTTTTTCAGCTATTTGTACTTGCCAAAATCCACTTTTCATATTTTACCATAGCTGAAGAAGATAAATATAAAACAGCCTTTACAGTACTATTTGGTCATTACAAATGGAACGTGATGTGATTTAGACTTAAAAATACCCTTTTAGAATTTTAAAATATTATGAATGACATATTAAATCTTTATACAAATTTTACCATAGTTTATATTGATGATGTCTTAGTATTTTCAAAATCCATAGATCAACACTTTAAATATTTACAAACTTTCTTCCATATAGTTAAGAAAAATTTGTTTAATTATATCAGCCCCTAAAATGAAATTATTTCAAACAAAAATTTAATTTTTAGGACATGAAATTGATCTAGGAACAATTACACCAATTAATAGATTTATAGAATTTGCTAGTAAATTTTCAGATGAAATTAAGGTTAAAATTCAATTATAAAGATTTTTAGGTTCACTTAATTATGTAGCATAATTCTTTTCAAAACTTAGACCAATTTGTAAACCATTATTCAAGAGATTACAAAAGAATCCTTTACCATGGGGAGAAGAACATACTCAAGCAATTAAAATTTTAAAACAAAAAGTCAAATATCTTCCTTGCTTAGTTATTCCAAACCCTAGTGCGTTTATGATTATAGAAACTGATGCTTCAGACATAGGTTATGGAGGAATACTCAAACAAAGGTTAGAAGAATTTAAGCAAGAATCAATAGTTAGATATCATTCAGGGATTTGGTTCGTTGCCGAGAAAAATTATTCAACTATTAAAAAATAAATTTTATCAATTGTTTTATGTATTATGAAATTTCAAGATGACTTATTCAACAAAACTTTTTTATTACACATAGATTGTAAATTTGCAAAAGAGATTTTACAAAAAGATATGAAGAATCTATTCTCAAAACAAATCTTTGCTAGATGACAAGTTATTTTGTCTGTTTTTGATTTAAAAATTAAGTATATAAAGGGGAAAGACAATGCTCTCCCTAATTACCTCACAAGAGAATTTTTACAAGGGAAAAAAGAGTTGAGAGATCAAGCACTTTTAGTTCAACAAAATTCAGAAATCTTGTGTATTATGGCAAACAAATAGGTATTGAAAGATATCGACTATGCAATGAATAATCATTCTTCTGTCAACATTCTAGGATACGGTAATATTATAGTTTTAAACTCTTATACAGCTTTAGCTGAATTTTCTCATTCATCTTTTAGTCAAACTGTTAGAAATGAGTCACCTACTCAAACTGGGTTATCTACCCAAAAAAAAGCTGAGTTATCTACTCAGCAATCTCCTATTCAAAAATCCTCTTATACAACAAAACCCCAAAGAATTCACTTACAAGTTACTCCCTATTCAAAACCCGTTAACCTGTATGAACTTAAACAATTTACTCAAAGATTTTTTCTCACTGATTGTCAGAATATTACTGATAATTTAACCAAAAATAGAAAATTCTATGAACTTATACTCATTGATTCCAATTATGTTGAAATTACTCATCATAAAAATCCAAATGAAATAGTCTACTCAACTTGTAAAATCAAAAGAACTAAAAATATTAAAGATTTTGGAGTTATATCTTTATAGACTTCAATATCCTTTTCAATTCCGTATATTCCAAATAGTTATAATTTCGTAGACTATCAAAAAGCTTGCTTCAATACGTTTTATTTAAGGTCATTTGATCATTCTTGGTTCATTTCATTTGATACTCAATGCCCAAAGAATCTAGCATCATGGTTTGCTGAATGGTAGTATTATTTCGGACCTACTTTAACAAATACAAAATTTTCTCCAAAATAAATATCCCAATTACCCTTTCCTTATTATTCAAAATATGCAGAAGTATCAAGAGACCCCCTTATTTCTCAAATACATTTTCACATTGATTTTAGCCTACCATAGATCTTATCGTGGAATTTTACTATTGACAAATATTATCCCAATTTAAACCCGTCTGTTCTGCGAGAACTCAAAATCAAGTGGTGGGACAAATACAATCTCACTAGATGTTCTACTCAAATAATCCAACAATGGCTCAAGGATGGAAAAACTTTTACAAAAGCAGTCAAAGAAGTATCCAGCTCATACTCATTAACTATACCACATACTGCACTCAAAAGAGATAAGCCTTCCAGCTTATCTTTGGAATCTAGAAGGAGAAAATCAAAAGCTGACAAGTTAAAGGATGTAATGACAATGATAGTCCAACAATTTGATAGTAACTCATCTATAGGAAGTACTCAAGCACCATCAGATAATTTAGAAGAATCTTTTGGTAGACCCCAATTTGAATTATGAAAATCGATTATTCAACATCAAGACAAAGTTACTTTTCATTTATGAAGACTAGTGTGCCACGTTTGTTGACAATTATCCAAAAAGAATCTTTACTTTATCTTGCAATAATTTAGTTTCAATAATTCAATTGTATTAGTTTTGTTTAGGATTGCTATAAATTGTAGTATTTACTAATTGTTAGTTAGAGGCAATTTTGGAGAGATAATAACCTTGTAAAATCCTTCGAATTCCTTACTTACAATCTTGTACAACTTTTCAATCTTTCAATATATCAAGTAAGTTTTTTATTACTCAAACACTTTTATGTATATATATATAATAAAATAAAAATCTAGTCTAGAAAAGATGAATCCTTCAATATCATACTTTCCTTTTATCTTTTAATCTTCAGTGACAATTAGATTTGGTTAACTTTTGTTTTGTTGAAACCTTGAGAAATTCTGCAATCTAAGTTTCTTGAAACTATTTTAAAGATCAAGGTGGTAGCAGTGAAAAGCTGTGCATGCGTTGGCAAGCAGGGCGTACCAGGCAGTAAGTCCCGAGGGAGGCCGTAAGCCCGTTGGATTACCTAGGTGTTCCAGCAGTTAACTTGATCGTAAAAGAATAATTTTGAGAAAACTACAAAGCAGAGTCTTGAAGGGTGACTGCAAATTAGAAGAAGACCAAATCTGAAAGAAACCAAAGACGAAAAAGATGAATAATGAGTATGATGAAGATGACATGTGAAGATGGGACCAGCATAATAATTATGTCTCATATGTGGGACATAGAATATACGTCATACTTGACTTTATGTCAATATTGTAATAATTTAATTTATTTCATTATCGTTGTAATAGTTAGTATTTTGTACTCATTAGAGTAAGAGGTGAATTTTGAGAGATAACATTCTTGTAAAATCTTCTGAATTCCCTGCTCATAACTTGTAACAAATTTTCAATCTTTCAATAAATTCAAGTAAGTTTTATTCACAATGGCTTACATTAAATTATGTTTGTTTATTGTTATTTCTTTCATCTTTTCCTTTATTCAAATTACTTTTATTCTTCTGTTTTAAACAAAATTTATTTATTTTTAAATTATTTCTCTCTCTCTTTTATATTCCTAGGATCAATTTAGTATCAGAGCCAAATTAGCCTTAGATTTATTGGTGATATACATTAGGAATATTATTGTTCATATTTCCTTAGGATACACTGTTTAAGGGTTGAGAGAGTAGCAGTGAGAGCTGTTTATACATTGGCAAGCCAGGCGTACCAGGCAATAAGACCCGAGTGAGGCCTGAAGACTGTTGGATTACCTAAGTGTTCCAGTAGCTCCCTTGACTTGAGAATTATTGTGTTTTGAGGTTTATAAATAGTAATAGACTTAAGGTATGACATCATCAATGAAGAAGTTATTTGGTTTGAAAGCCAAAGAGTCTTTTAGGACTATAGGTTCTAGAGAAATAATGTCGAAAATAAATAATTTTAGCCAAACCATCACCAAAGATAGATTACCTTTTGTTTTGCCTAATAGTATTTATGAAATAGGAACTTTTCCTTTCAAAATAACTTATTCAATTAAAGAACACGAAGAAACTTTATCTTTACAAAATGAATTTGAAGAAATTAAATTACTCAATAAGATAGCATTAGAAAAGTATAGAGAAAAAGGTTTTAATTATATACACTTTGGACTTATTCAAATAGCAATAAAACCACTATCTAAAATAGGTTTAAATTCTCCAATATTAATGTTATTAAGAGATAAAATTTTACTCAAATTTAATGATTCACTTCTAGGTGTCGTACAATCAAACTTTACAACAGTGCAGTTTATTTTAGTTGTGCTCTAAATCTTCAAGTTAGTTTACATAACCTAACAATCTTAGATACTTTGGTTTTAAATATTCATTTACTAGATGTTAAATTTAGGGATAATAGGTATGCATATTTATTACTATATAAAGTATATTTCAAACATACAACTTCTAAATTCAATCTTAGATGTTTACTACGAGATCATAGAGGAGAAACCACAATATTAGCTATAGAAACAAAAGATGAAAATACTCCAACGTCATCGTATACTCTAAAATTACTTCAGTGGAATGAAATTTCTGTTCCAGAGGTATGGAAAATAGAAAACCCTCAACCTCCTAAAAATTTAGTATAAAAAGAGATCTCCAAAGTATTTGAAACTTTAGATGGGAAAGTATTATTAAGATTTAATTCATTTAGAGAAAAACCTAGAAAAACTAATTATTCTGATATACAATCCGATAGATCATCATTTTCTTAACCCAGTAGTTCAAAACATTTCAAAGAACTTTTTATTAAATTAGAAGAATTAGAAACAAATAGTAGAATAAATTATACTCCACTAGTAGCTGAACCAATAGCTGATCAATCACTTAATTCACCCACTTTATCAGATTTTCAAACCATTAATATGATACAAAATAATAATTTTGAAATAGATAAATCATTTTTAAGAAAAGATTTTTATTTAAAAGAAAATAAAGACAAAAGAGATTGGTACTTTTCAACCTTTAGCAAACAAAAAACTAAAGAAATTAGGACAAAATGATACGAAGAAATGAATAGATTAAAAATAACAATACTTTTCTATATTTGGTTTAATAGTTATGCATGTAGAAATAATATAGAAATTCCTTTTAAAAATTCTAGTATTAATATACAAACTTCTCAACTTAGGAAATGAGATACTACAAAACATGGAATTATTCAATCGGTTCATCAAGCACTAGAACAAATTAAAATTAAAATTGTAGAAAAAGATATTATAGCTTTACCCTTCAAAATAGGAGAAAATAGATCAAATATAGAACCAGCAAATTTAGGTGACATTAAAAAAGTTTATGAATAAAATAATTATCAAAGTCAAATTTTACATACTATATCTAAACAAGTTAGTCATATAGAAGATAAATTAGATAATAATAAAAATATTATAACCATACAATCTACACAATTGCCAACAAATATTTCACCCCCATTATTTAAACCTTATAATTTGCCCAAAGATAATGAACCATTAAGATTTCCTAAATCAGAATTATTAGAATAAATAAGTCAAAAATTGACAAGTCTACTTGGCCCCTCAAATATAAATACTATAAATAAACAAGATATTCAAACTAATAGTGACAATGACAACTAAACTAATGAAATAAGTTGAGTACAAAGAAGGACTAAACCTACTCTCAATTGAAAAAATAATCCCACAAAAAATTATTATCCTAGACCAACTCCACCCGATATACAATATAAAGAAAGATCAAAATACATTAGTGGCGTGTATTAAGGAGAAGAAATTTATGAATGAAATTTAGATGGTAGATCAGAATATGAAATAATGAATTTACTTCAAAAAATAGGAATGACTTCTACAGTTTATAAAGCTCAAAAAGTTACAGACCATGAATGTGCAAAATTAATAGTAGTAGGATTTATAGAAACCTTTAGATATTGGTAGGATAATTGTTTAGACACACCTAATTAAAATATTATACTTAACCATACAGAAAAAATACAAAAAGAAGACAAATATGGAAATATTTCTATTCAAACTAGCCAAAATGCATAGAAGTTTTAATTTATACAATAGCAATGAATTTCATAGGAAATCCTTAAGAAGAATTACAAAGTTTAAAAATAGTCTTAACTATTCTTAGATGTCCAACTTTAGGAGATTTTAGATGGTATAAAGATGTTTTTATAAAAAAAAATATAGGAAGCCCAATACTCAATATAAGCCCAAATATAATAAAAATGAAGATTTAGTTTGTTGGACTTGTAAAAAGCCCGGATATACTTCAAATAGTTGTAAAATGAAAAATAAAATTAATGAAATATTTTAAGATCAAGTAGATCTTAGAAACAAACTTACTCAATTGCTAATTAGTAAAAAATCTAGTTCTAGTTCAAAAGATTTTATTCAAAAAATTCAAGAATCTAGTAACTATTCGTCATATAATAGTTCAAATTGTAGTTGTTCAGAAGGAATCTGTGCATGTAAAACAATTAATGTAATTACGAAAAATAAATTAGAAAAAAAATTTCTATTAGATATTATAGAAAAAATAGATAATCCTAATATTAAAAGAGAATATTTATTAAAATTAAAAATATAATTACTCAAGAACAACGTACTAGTAATTCAGAACTTTTTAGTCTAAACAAAATATTTGAAAAATATTTGAAAAATATCCTACATAAAACCTTTTTAAACAAGTTACTATATGAGAATTACAAGAAGAAATCAAAACCATTAAAAGAAAAATTAAAGAAATTAGCCAACAATTACAACAACAAAAAATTTGAACAATTACAAATAGACGTAAAATTAGATATATTAGAAAATCCTAAAGAAAAGATAAAGATTCAAGAAAATGAAACTACTAGTATAAATCAAGAAATTAATAGTGAAAAAGATACAACTAATGATTAAATTCAACTTATAGAAAAAATTAAATTTAAAAAATGTTATGTTAGAATATATTTACATATAGACAATAGCTTTCATTTAGATACAATTGCATTAGTAGATTCAGAAACCGATCAAAATTGTATTAGAGAAGGATTAATCCCTACTTAATATTATGAAAAACTTATGAAAAATTATTCAAGTTCCCTTCTACCACTTTCAGACTTTTCTAAACCTTTCCCTAGCATGACAATTGTTTACATCAAAAATCATATACAAACATTAGATGCATGGATAACTAATGCTAAAAGATTGAAAGTTATCCTACTTAGATCTCAACGACCTGGACGATATGATTGTCTTATTGTCGAGATAGATCATGATCTAAGTAGGATAACTTTCAACCTTTTAGCATTAGTTATCCATGCATCTAATATTTGTATACGATTTTTGATGCAAATGGTTGTCCTGCTAGGGAAAAGTTTAGAAAAGGAATGAAGTGGTGGAAGGGAACTTGAATAATTTTCAGAATCAATTTTTGATTTGCCAAATCGAGTTTAACTCGCAAGCAAAGAGCATACTCTTGAAATCTAAAGCAAGGCTTGTGAATAAAGGATTTGAAGGATGGGTTTTCTTTCTAGTCAGAAAAACTCTCCTCTTTCTCTTTATTCAAGAACCTCACAAGAAAATTCTAAAAATGAAACTCTCTTGAGAGGGACTAGCAAGTTTTCTCCTCCTTCTCTCTAACTTCTCTTTAGAAAGAAAACCCATCTTTCAAACCCTTTCTTTACAAGCCTTACTTCAGATTTCAAGTGTATGCTCTTTGTTTGCGAGTTAAACTCGATCTGGCAAATCAGAAATTGATTCTAAAAATTATTCAAGTTCCCTTCCACCACTTTCTTCCTTTTCTGAACCTTTCCCTAGCATGACAATCGTTTACATTAAAAATTGTATACAAATATTAAATGCATGGATAACTAATGCTAAAAGGTTTAAAGTTATCCTACTTAGATTACGATCGATCTAGACATTAAGACGATCATATCGTCCAGGTCGTCGAGATCTAAGTAGGATAACATTCAACCTTTTAGCATTAGTTATCCATCCATCTAATATTTGTATACTATTTTTGATGTAAACAATAGTCATGCTAGGGAAAGGTTTAGAAAAGGAAGAAAGTGGTGGAAGGGAACTTGAATAATTCTATGTTTTGTAGTATCCCATTTCCTAAGTTGAGAAGTTTATACATTAATATTAGAATTTTTAAAAGGAATTTCTATATTATTTCTATATGCATAACTATTAAACCAAATCGAACCTAGGAATATAAAAGATAGAGAAATAATTTGAAAATAAATAAGTGTTGTTTAAAATAGAAGAATAAAAGTAATTTGAATAAAAGAAATGAAAAGTGAAATAATAATAAAAAAAAAATTTGAATAAAGCCATTGTGAATAAAACTTACTTGATATATTGAAAGATTGAAAAGTTATACAAGATTTTAAGCAAGGAATTCGAAGGATTTTGTTGTATAAATCAGGATTTAGTTTGTTGGACTTGTAAAAAGATCGTTGGAATACCTAGATGTTCCAGTAGCTCCCTTGACTTGAGAATTGTTGTGTTTTGAGGTTTATGAATAGTAATAGACTTAAGGTATGACATCATTAATGAAGAAGTTATTTGATTCGAAAGCCAAAGAGTTTTCTAGGACTATAGGATCTAGAGAAATAATGTCAAAAATAAATAATTTCTTTATTTTAAATTATTCTCTAAGTTTTATAATTTCTTGTGGGATTATTTTTCTAATTGAGAGTAGGTTTAGTCCATCTTTGTACTCGACTTATTTCATTAGTTTGGTTGTCACTATCACTATTAGTTTGAATATCTTATTTATTTATAGTATTTATATTTTAAGGGCCATGTAGACTTGCTAATTTTTGACTTATTTGTTCTAATAATTCTAATTTAGGAAATTTTGATGGTTCATTATCTTTTTGGGGCAAATTATAAGGTTTAAATAATGGAGGTGAAATATTTGTTGGAAATTGTGTAGACTGTGTGGTTATAATATTTTTATTATTATCTAATTTATCTTCTATGTAACTAACTTATTTAGATATAGTATGTAATATTTGACTTTGATAATTATTTTGTTAATAAACTTTTTTAATGTCACCTAAATTAGCTGGTTCTATATTTGATCTATTTTCTCCTATTTTGAAGGGTGAAGCTATAATATCGTTTTCTGCAATTTTAATCTTAATTTGTTCGAGTGGTGGATGGACCGATTAAATAATTCCATGTTTTGTAGTATCCCATTTCCTAAGTTGAGAAGTTTGTACATTAATATTAGAATTTTTAAAAGGAATTTCTATATTATTTCTACATGCATAACTATTAAACCAAATAAAGAAAGGTATTGTTATTTTTAATTTATTCATTTCTTTGTACCATCTTTATTTATACTAGTAGTTTCATTTTCTTTCAACTTTTCCTTTATTCAAATTACTTTTATTATTATATTTTAAACAAAATTTATTTGTTTTCAAATTATATCTCTATCTTTTATATTCTTGGGATCAATTTGGTATCAGAGCCAAATTAGGTTCAGATTTGTTGGTAATATACATTATAAATATTATTGTTCATATTTCCTTAGGATACACTATTTAAGAGTGAGTAGCAGTGAGAGCTGTTCATACGTTGGTAAGCTAGGTGTACCAGGCAGTAAGACCTGAGTGAGGCCGCAAGACCGTTGGATTACCTAGGTATTCCAGTAGCTCCCTTGACATGAGAATTGTTGTGTTTTGAGGTTTATGAATAGTAATAGACTTAAGTTATGGCATCATTAATGAAGAAGTTATTTGGTTCGAAAGCCAAAGAGTCTTTTAGAACTATAGGATCTAGAGAAATAATGTCAAAATTAAATAATTTTAGCCAAACCATCGCCAAAGATAGATTACCTTTTGTTTCGCCTGATAGTATTTATGAAATTGAAACTTTTGATTTCAAAATAGCTTATTCAATTAAAGAACATGAAAAAACTTTATCTTTACAAAATGAATTTGAAGAAATTAAACTACTCAATAAGATAGCATTAGAAAAGTATAGAGAAAAAGGTTTTAATTATATACACTTTGGACTTATTCAAATAACAATAAAACCATTATTTAGAATAGGTTTAAATTCTCCAGTATAAATGTTATTAAGAGATAAAACTTTACTTAAATTTAAAAATTCACTTTTAGGTGTTGTACAATTAAACTTATGTAACGGTGCAGTTTATTTTAGTTGTGCTTTAAATTTTCAAGTTAGTTTACATGACCCAACAATCTTAGATACTTTAGTTTTAAATATTCATTTACTAGATATTAAATTTAGGGATAATAGGCATGGATATTTGTTACGATATAAAGTATATTTCAAACATACAACTTCTGAATTCAATCCTAGATATTTATTACAAGATCATAGAGGAGAAACCACAATATTAACTATAGAAACAGAAGATGAAAATACTCCAATATCATCATATACTCCAAAATTACTTCACATAGAAAGTTTTCTCTACCTTTTCTCTTCTTTCTCTCTACTCAAGAACCTCACAAGAGAATTCTAAAAATGAAACTCTTTTGAAGGGACTAGTAAGTTTTCTTCTCATTCTCTCTAACTTCTCTTTAGAAAGAAAACCCATCCTTCAAACCCTTTCTTCACAACCCTTACTTCAGATTTCAAGTGTATGCTCTTTGCTTGCGAGTTAAACTCAATCTAGCAAATCAAAAATTGATTCTAAAATTTATTCAAGTTTCCTTCCATCAGTTTCTTTTTTCTTCGTTTTCTAAACCTTACCTTATCATGAATTCCTTACATATCAAAAAACGTATTCAAGATATAGAAGTATCAGTTGCAGAGGCCAAGAAGAGAATTTTCACTCTGCGTCAAGTTCGAGATATCCAACGTGACTATTATAACTTAGGGTTATAGTTGGAAATTAATGAACTTATTACTCAAACTATATTAGATATAAATGATTAGGAAAAAGAAAAAAAATAATCTAATGTTAGGATGAACCTATAGTTTATCTTAATGTTAGAAAATATTTCTATTTTCCTTTATCCTTACTCAAACACTTTCATGTATAAATATATATATATATATATATAATAAAATAAAAATCTGGTCGAGAAAAGATGAATCCTTCAACATCATACTTTCCTTTTATCTTTTAATCTTCGGTAATAATAGATCTGGTTAACTTTTGTTTTGTGAAAACCTTGAGAAATTTTGTGATGCAAGTTTCTTAGAATTGTTTTCTATGATCAAGCTGGTAGTAGTGTAAAGCTGTGCATGCGTTGGCAAGCAGGGCATACCAGGCAGTAAGTCTCTAGGGAGGCCGTAAGTCTGTTGGATTACCTAAGTGTTCCAGCAGTTAACTTGATCGTAAAAGAATAATTTTGAGAAAACTACAGAGCAGAGTCTTGAAGGGTGACTGCAGATTAGAAGAAGACCATACCTGAAAGAAACCAAAGACGAAAAAGATGAATAATGAGTATGATGAAGATGACATGTGAAGATGGGACCAGCATAATAATTATGTCTCATATGTGGGACATAGAATATACGTCATACTTGACTTTATGTCAATATTGTAATAATTTAATTTATTTCATTATCGTTGTAATAGTTAGTATTTTGTACTCATTAGAGTAAGAGGTGAATTTTGAGAGATAACATTCTTGTAAAATCCTCTGAATTCTCTGCTCATAACTTGTAACAAATTTTCAATCTTTCAATAAATTCAAGTAAGTTTTATTCACAATAGCTTACATTAAATTATGTTTGTTTATTGTTATTTCTTTCATCTTTTCCTTTATTCAAATTACTTTTATTATTCTATTTTTAAAAAAATTTATTTATTTTCAAATTATTTTTCTATCTTTTATATTCCTAGGATCAATTTGGTGTCAAAACCAAATCCCTGATTGATATCTAACTATTGATTCTTGCTTAAACTCTTCTAACCTTTGTTTGAGTATCCCTCCATCATTTATGTTTGAAGCATCATTTCTACAATCATAAACGCACTAGGTTTTGGAATAACTAAGCAAGGAAGATATTTGACTTTTTGTTTTAAAATCTTAATTGCTTGAGTATTTTTTTCTCCCCATGGTAAAGGATTCTTTTGTAATCTCTTGAATAATGGTTCACAAATTTGTGTAAGTTTTGGAAAAATGTCCGCTACATAACTAAGTAAACCTAAAAATCTTTGTAATTGAATTTTATCCTTAATTTTATATGAAAATTTACTAGCAAATTCTATAGATCTATTAATTAGTGTAATTGTTCCTTGATAAATTTCATGTCCTAAAAATCTAATTTTTGTTTGAAATAATTTCATTTTAGGGGCTGATATAACTAAACCATTTTTCTTGATTATGTGGAAGAAAGTTTGTAAATGTTTAAAGTATTGAGCTATTGATTTTGAAAATACTAAGACATCATCTGTATAAACTATGGTAAAATTTGTACAAGAATTTAATATGTCATTCATAATATTTTGAAATTCTGAAGGTGCATTTTAAAGTTCAAATCACGTTCCATTCATAATGACCAAATGGTACTGCAAATGCTGTTTTATATCTATCTTCTTCAGCTATTTGTACTTGCCAAAATCTACTTTTTATATCAAATTTTGAAAATATTATTAAATCATATAATCTTTTGAGTAAATATTTTTTATTGGGAATTAGATATCTAATCCGTTGTAATACATCATTAAAGGCTTATAATTAATTACTAATCTAGGCACTTCTCCTTCTATTTCAGAATTTTTATTAACATAAAAAGCTGAACAGCTCTAAAGGGATTTGGATTTTCGAATAAGATTTTTGTTGAGTAAATCTTGAATTTTTTTTTTACAATATTCTAATAAGTCATGATTCATTTGAATAGATCTAACTTTGTTTGGTATACGTCTTTCATTAAAGTCATTTTCGTAGGGTAGGTGAACTACGTGTCTTTTTCTATTCCAAAATGCACTAGGTAAATCTGAACATACTTCTTTTTGAAAAAGTTGTTGAATTTCTTCAATTCTCTTTCTAATTATGGAATTCTCTAACTGTTTGTCTATATTCCTATATTGTATTTCTTTTTATAAAAGATTGAAATGACTTTCTTTGTTTTTTTATTAAATTTACTTGTCTATAAATTATAATTTGTTGGAGTGATAATACTTCTTTATTATTAATAGGGGACAAAAATTCAAAAGTAAGTGGTGTATTTAACACGTTAGTGTGAATTCCTATTTTATCTATTATAAATGGATATATTCGAGTAAGGAAATGTGTAACTAGAATAATATTTTGACCAAGATTTTTAACTAATATGAAACTATTCTTAAAATAATAATTTTAATTACAAATTTGGGCTTTGAATAATTTATATTTTACATTTAAATTAGATCCATTTGCACCACTTAATTTTTCATAAGTTTTTTCATAATATTTAGTAGGGATTAACTTGCCATCTAACAAAGATTTGTTTTGAGAAAAAATTCTTCACATCTTTTTGCAAAATTTTTTTTGCAGATTTACAGTCTATGTGTAATAAAAAAAGTTTTGTTAAATAACTCATCTTGAAATTTTATAATACATAAAACAATAGATAAAATTTCTTTTTTAATAGTTGAATAATTTTTTTAGGCACCGAGCCGAATCCCTAAATGATATTTAACTATTGATTCTTGCTTAGACTCTTCTAACTTTTATTTGAGTATCCCTCCATAACCTATGTCTGAAGCATCAGTTTCTACAATCATAAACGCACTAGGGTTTGGAATAATTAAGCAAGAAAGATATTTGACTTTTGTTTTAAAATTTTAATTGCTTGAGTATGTTCTTCTCCCCATGGTAGAGGATTCTTTTGTAATCTCTTCAATAATGATTCACAAATTTGTGTAAGTTTTGGAAAAAAGTCCGTTACATAATTAAGTGAATCTAAAAATCTTTGTAATTGAGTTTTATCCTTAATTTCATCTGAAAATTTATTAACAAATTCTATAAATCTATTAATTGGTATAATTGTTCCTTGATAAATTTCATGTCCTAAAAATATAATTTTTTTTTTAAATAATTTCATTTTAGGGGCTGATATAATTAAACCATTTTTCTTGGCTATGTGGAAGAAAGTTTGTAAATGTTTAAAGTGTTGATCTATGGATTTTGAAAATACTAATACATCATCTATATAAACTATGGTAAATTTTGTATAAGGATTTAATATATCATTCATAATATTTTGAAATTCTGAAAGGGCATTTTTAATTCCAAATGACATCACGTTCCATTCGTAATGACCAAATGGTACTGTAAAGGCTGTTTTATATCTATCTTCTTCAGCTATTTGTACTTGCCAAAATTCACTTTTCATATAAAATTTTGAAAATATTGTTGAATCATATAATCTTTTGAGTAAATCTTTTTTATTGAGAATTGGATACCTAATCCATTACAATACTTCATTGAGAGGCTTATAATTAATTACTAATTTAGGCACTCCTTTTTCTATTTTAGAATTTTTCTTGACATAAAAAGCTGAACAGCTCCAAAGGGATTTGGATTTTCTAATAAGATTTTAGTTGAGTAAATCTTGAATTTCTTTTTCACAATATTCTAATAAGCCATGATTCATTTGAATAGGTCTAGCCTTGGTTAGTATACATCTTTCATTAAAATACTTTTTGTAGGGTAGGTGGACTACGTGTCTTTTTCTATTCCAAAATGCACTAGGTAAACTTGAACTTACTTCTTTTTAAAAGAGTTGTTGAATATCTTCAATTATCTTTCTAATAATGGGATTCTCTAACTGTTTGTCTATGTTTTTATATTGTATTTCTTTTTATAAATGTTTGATATGACTTTCTTTATTTTTTATTAAATTTACATGTCTATGAATAGTATTTTGTTAGAGTAATGATACTTCTCTATTATTGATAGGGGACAAAAATTTAAAAGTAAGTGGTTTATTTAACACGTTAGTGTGAATTCCTATTTCGTCTACTTTAAATGGATATATTTGAGTGAGGAAAGGTGTACCTAGAATAATATTTTGACTAATATTTTTAACTAATATAAAACTATTTTTAAAACAATAATTTTGATTACAAATTTGGGCTTTGGATAATTTATATTTTACATTTAAATTGGATCCATATGCACCACTTAATTTTTCATAAGTTTTTTCATAATATTAAGTAGGGATTAATCCTTCTCTAATACAATTTTGATCGGCTCCTAAATTTGTTGGAGATATACTCTAGAACCAATCGTGTCATACGGTTTAGGGATATCATCATTATGTATATATAACTTTATAATTAATTATAAATTAGTTTATGATTAATAAAATGGCATTTATATCATTTTGCACATCCAGTTGTGTATATATATTATATATAAAATGCAGAATGAGATCCTATGATGTATTATGATGTCAAGACTCTATCTGTAAGGAATTATAGATATGAGAACAGAGTCTGATTTATATACATTCGAATCAGTTCCCGGTTGAAATGATGTCATATGGGAGTATGACATTGCATGACTGGCATGTTTATGATGCTGCCAAGGATTAGTATTTGATGCTAATAGTTGGATGACGAGTCTCATGTCACGAGAGCATAAAAATGGGTAATGCGTTGGATAACGTATTACTGAACGTGACCAAATATGACGAATCACATAGATAATTATCTACAGTCAATGATACGTCACACAGCCGTACTAGTGTACCATTGGTCTTTTAACATAAGGTGTCATGGCTACCTTCCGCACTGAGGCACATTGCTCATTTGTGTATATTGCACTGGGTTAGCCACGCCTGGTGAAAGAAGATTTCTGGTAATGTGTTTAGGTGTATGAGAACAGGTGATGACCAAGACGGAATCTGCTGGCTCAGATATTAGAACTTGAGATCGTAGGTGGGGATGTCATACATAGGAAATAAAATCTCTGGCCAGAGTACGTGTTTCCGAAAAAGTATTTTCAGATATATGATTCCTATATATGATTTGAGACCCTATTCTTATGATTGAGTTAGGCGTTTGACGATTCTATGACCCGCACTTGATCGAGAGTCGACAGAAGAAGGACTTTACTACATGAAAGTACAACTATATGAATTCATTAGTGTCTAGGGATCATGACTTCTTACTAGAGGTCAGTCATGATCATTGAGAACTTTGGTTACAAAAAGTTGTACCAAAGTAATACGAAAGAGTTCGTGATCACCCATGTCCAGTTCACAGTGATTCTAGGGGGTCACACACATAGTCGGTTACTTAATGATGATGGTTATTGCTACTATACAATAATCATTAATTGACTAATAATATACAAATATTGATTGGGTAGAAATTTGATTTTTTATTGTCAAGAATAAGTTTCCTAACAATATCTTGCCAGTATACATAAGCATGGAAGATTTTTCGCTTTAATTATAGGATACCGTAAATATGATTTACGGGTATTATTATATTAAAATATAATAACAATAATTATCTAATAAATATATATATATATTAATTGTTAATATATATATATATATTATATATTATTAAAGTAGTAATAATATATAGATATTTATTAAACCATATATATATTAAAGTAATGCGTATATATATATATATATATATTATATATTATTAAAGTAGTAATAATATATAGATATTTATTAAACCATATATATATTAAAGTAATGCGTATATATATATATATATGTTACTCTCTCTCTCATTAATAATGTATTAATGTATATGTGTATTATTGTAATGCATACAATGATTAAAGGAATCAATTCCCACCAACCATCCATGACTCATACTTTGCATTTAATTCATGTGATGAGTTGTAAATGCAAGTGGGTTGATTCATGCAAGGTGGTGCCAGTGGAGAAAGAGTTGGTTATTAAATCAGATTGGATACAAAATATCAAGGCTAAAGTTTGTTAAGCTTAAATGAGATATACGAGAGATGTTAAAAACCTTCTATGGTTTTGTGAAAACTGAGAGAGTCTTCTTCTTCTCCAACCGAGGGCTACTTGGTGAAGCAAGCTTGAGTTGAGCTTGGTTGTGAACCAAAGCAAAACAAAAGAGAGAGAGGAAGAACACCTAGAGAGAGAAAGCCTGGTAAGCTTGGTGAAGCTTAAACCAAAGCTTGAAGATCCCAAATAAGCCAGAACCGGCATCATCAATACCGACATGTGGTGACACCCAAGAAAGTAAGCTGGTTGCTATTCTGATTGCACAATAAAGAAGTAAGACTTCTCACTTTGTGCTTTAGTTTTAAAATTATTTTGAAAGCCAAGATATGTATGTGTGCATGTCTAAATCTGTTGGGAGCATATTTCATAGGCTCATGAGATGGCCATGGCTTACCTATGGTGGTTCCGCACGTTGAGCTTCCACTGCACCAGTGAATCAAAGCGCGCCAGGGCCCGCTGTTCACTTCAAAATCTACTAATGCAATTGTATCTAAATGAAAGCTATTGTCTATATGTAAAGATATTCTAACATACCATTTTTGAAAATTAATTTTTTCTATAAGTTGAATATAATCATTAGTTGTATCATTTTCACTATTAATTTCTTAATTTATACTAGTAGTTTCATTTTCTTAAATCTTTATCATTTCTTTAGGATTTTCTAATATATCTAATCTTACATCTGTTTGTAATTGTTGAATTTGTTGTTGTTGTAATTGTTGGCTAATTTCTTTAAT
The DNA here is from genome assembly GCA_035584115.1 of Cedrela odorata. NCBI lineage: Eukaryota > Viridiplantae > Streptophyta > Magnoliopsida > Sapindales > Meliaceae > Cedrela > Cedrela odorata. The sequence goes on along the minus strand of JAXCLQ010061399.1, from coordinate 46,185 downwards.
TTGTCTTTTAATGGTTTTGATTTCTTCTTCTAATTCTTCAGTAGTAACTTGTTTAAAAAGGCTTTGTGAAGGATATTTTTCAAATATTTTGTTTAGACTAAAGGGTTCTAGATTACTAGTATGTTGTTCTTGAGTAATTATATATTTTTACTTTAATAAATATTTTTTTAGTATCAGGATATCTATTTTTTCTATAATATCTAATAGAAATTATTTTTCTAATTTATTTTTAGTAATTACATTAATTATTTTACAAGCACAAATTCGTTTTGAACAACTACAATTTGAACTACTATCTGACGAATAGTCATTAGATTCTTGTATTTCTTGAATAAAATTTTTTGAACTATAACTAGATTCTTTACTAATTAGCAATTGAGTAAGTTTATTTCTAAGATCTTCTTGATCTTGAAATATTTCATTAATTTTATTTTTCATTTTACAATTATTTGATATATGTCCGGGCTTTTTACAAGTCCAACAAACTAATTCTTTCTTTTATTATATTTGAGCCTATATTGAGTATTAGGCTTCCTATATTTTTTCTTATAATTTTGATCATTAAATTGGACTTTTTGTTTTCTAGGCTTTGTATAGTACGTAATAGTTTTGGGATTGTATTTTTTCCTATGTGATGGTGGCCTAATGTTTTCATATCCATATTGTTTACAAAATGATCCTACGGTTTGGCTAAAACTATATCTATTAGTTTTCTTCTTTTCTTTTTGTTCTTGGCATAAGGCTAATATTTCTTTTCTAATAAAAGCAAAAAGTTGACCATATACTATGTTATCCCAAGGGATTGAACTACCTCTTGAGTATTCTGCTAATTTTTTGAGTACTCTATCAAAAACGAATTTTGGTAATACTTTAACAAACCTCTCTTTTCAAAAAGAGGCATTGCAATCAGATTTTTGGAATATGTGTGTAATAAAAGCGTATTTATACCATCTAAAATCTCCTAAAGTTAGACATCTAAGATTAGTTAAGACTATTTTTGAACTTTTTAATTCTTCTTGAAGATTTCTTATGAAATTCATTGTTATTGTATAAATTAAAACTTCTACTGCATTTTGTCTAGTTTGAATAGTAATGTTTCCATCTTCGTTTTCTTTTTGTATTTGTTCTGTATGGTTGAGTATAATATTTTAATTAGGTGTGCCTTAACTATTATCCCACCAATATCTAAGGGATCCTATAAATCCTGCTACTATTAATTATGCACATTTATGGTCTGTAGCTTTTTGAGCTTTATAAGCTGTAGAAGCAATTCTTATTTCTTGAAGTAAATTCATTATTTCATATTCTGATCTAACATCTAAATTCCATTCATAAATCCCTTCTCTTGAATACACGCTGCTAATGTATTTTGATCTTTCTTCATATTGTATATCGGGTGGAGTTGGTTTAGGATAATAATTTCTTGTGCGATTATTTTTCTAATTAAGAGTAAGTTTAGTCCTTCTTTATACTTGACTTATTTTATTAGTTTGGTTGTCATTGTCACTGTTAGTTTGAATATCTTGTTTATTTTATCCTACAGTATTTATATTTGAGGGGCCAGATACACTTGCTAATTTTTGACTTATTTGTTCTAATAATTATGATTTAAGAAATCTTAATGGTTCATTATTTTTTTGAAGCAAATTATAAAGTTTAAATAATAGAGGTGAAATATTTGTTGGAAATTGTGTAGATTGTGTGGTTATAATATTTTTATTATTATCTAATTTATCTTCTATGTAACTAACTTGTTTAGATATAGTATGTAAAATTTAACTTTGATAATTATTTTGTTCATAAACTTTTTTAATGTCACCTAAATTTGCTTGTTCTATATTTGATCTATTTTCTCCTATTTTGAAGGGTGAAGCTATAATATAGTTTTCTACAGTTTTAATCTTAATTTGTTTTAGTGGTGGATGAACCGATTGAATAATTCCATGTTTTGTAATATCCCATTTCTTAAGTTGAGAATTTAGTACATTAATATCAGAATTTTTAAAAAGAATTTCTATGTTATTTCTACATGCATAACTATTAAACCAAATAAACAAAGGTATTGTTATTTTTAGTCTATTCATTTCTTTGTACTATTCTGTCCTAATTTCTTCAGTTTTTTGTTTGTTAAAGGTTGAAAAGTACCAATCTCTTTTGTCTTTATTCTCTTCTAAATAAAATTTTTTTCTTAAAAATGATTTATCTGTTTTGAAATTATCATTTTGTAGCATGTTAATGGTTTGAAAATCTGATAAAGTGGGTGAATTAGGTGATTGATTAGCTATTGGTTCAGCTGCTGGTGGAGTATAATTTATTCTACCATTTGTTTCTAATTCTTCTAATTTAATAGAAGGTTATTTGAAATGTTTTGAACTATTAGGAAAAGAAAATAATGATCTACTGGATTGTATATCAGAATAACTAGTTGTTCTAGGTTTTTCTATAAATGAATTAATTCTTAATAATACTTTCCTATCTAAAGTTTCAACAATTTTAGAGATCTCTTTTTGTACTAAATTTCTTAAAGGTTGAGCGTTTTCTATTTTCCATACCTCTAGAATAGAAATTTCATTCCATTGAAGTAATTTTGGAGTATATGACGATGTTGGAATGTTTTCATCATATGTTTCTATAGCTAATATTGTGGTTTCTCATCTATGATCTTGTTATAAACATCTAGGATTGAATTCAGAAGTTGCATGTTTGAAATATACTTTATATAATAATAAATATCCATGACTACTATCCCTAAATTTAACATCTGGTAAATGAATATTTAAAACTAAAGTATCTAAGATTGTTGGGTCATGTAAACTAACTTGAAAATTTGGAGCACAACTAAAATAAACTGCGCCATTGCATAAGTTTGATTATATGACACCTAAAAGTGAATTTTCAAATTTGAGTAAAATTTTATCTCTTAATAACATTAATACTGGAGAATTTAAACCTATTTTAGATAATGGTTTTATTGCTATTTGAATAAGTCCAAAGTGTATATAATTAAAGCATTTTTCTCTATACTTTTCTAATGCTATTTTATTGAGTAGTTTAATTTCTTCAAATTCATTTTGTAAAGATAAAGTTTCTTTATGTTCTTTAATTGAATAAGTTGTTTTGAAATTAAAAATTCCTATTTTATAAATAATATCAGGCGAAACAAAAGGTATTCTATCTTTGGCAATGGTTTGGCTAAAATTATTTATTTTCAACATTATTTCTCTAGATCCTATAGTCCTAGAAAACTCTTTGGCTTTCAAACCAAATAATTTCTTCATTGATGATGCCATACCTTAAGTCTATTACTATTCATAAACCTCAAAACACAACAATTCTCAGGTCAAGGGAGCTATTAGAACACCTAAGTAATCCAACGGTCTTACGGCCTTACTCGGGTCTTATTGCCTAGTACACCTGGCTTACCAACGAATGAATAGCTCTCACTGCTACTCACTCAACCCTTAAACAGTGTATCCTAAGGAAATATGAACAATAATATTCCTAATGTATATCACCAACAAATCTGAACCTAATTTGGCTCTAATACCAAATCGAACCCAAGAATATAAAAGTTAGAGAAATAATTCAAAATAAATAAATTTTGATTAAAATAGAATAATAAAAGTAATTTGAGTAAAGGAAAAGATGAAAGAAATAACAATAAACATGCATAATTTAATTGAAGCTACTGTGAATAAAACTTACTTGATTTTATTGAAAGATAGAAAATTTGTTACAAATTGTGAGCAGGGAATTCGGAGGATTTTACAAGATTGTTATCTCTTAAAATTCGCCTCTGACTAACAATGAGTAAGAACTACAATTTATAGCAATCCTAAACAAAACTAATACAATTGAATTATTGAAATTAAATTATTGCAAGATAAAGTAAAGATTCTTTTTGGATAAGTGTCGGCAAACTTGGCACACTAGTCTTCATAAATGAAAAGTAACTTTATCTTGATGTTGAATAATCGATCTTCATAATTCAAATTAGGGTTTACCAAAAGATTCTTCTAAATTATCTAATTTTACAAGTTGAGTAGGCTATTTCATTTGAATTTTTGGATTTTTATGATGAGTAAATTCAATAAAATTGGAATCAATGAGTGTAAGTTCATATAATTTTCTTTTTTTGGTTGAATTATCAATAATATACTGGCAATCAGGGAGAAAAACTCTTTAAGTAAATTGTTTAAGTTCATATAGGTTAACGGGTTTTGAATAAGGAGTAACTTGTAAGTGAATTCTTTGGGGTTTTGTTATATAAGAGAATTTTTTGATAGGAAATTGTTGAGTAGATGACTCAGCTTTTTTCTAGGTAGATAACCCAGTTTGAGTAGGTGACTTAGTTCTAACAGCTTGATTAAAAGATAAAGGAGGAAATTCAGCTAAAGCTGTATAAGAGTTTGAAACTGGAATATTACCATATCTTGGAATATTGACAGAAGAATGAATATTCATTGCATAGTTGATAGCTTTCATTACCTGTTTGTCTGCCATAATGCACAAGATTTCTGGATTTTGTTTAAAATTTTCATTTTAGGAGCTGATATAACTAAACCATTTTTCTTAGCTATGTGGAAGAAAGTTTGTAAATGTTTAAAGTGTTGATCTATTGATTTTGAAAATATTAAGACATCATATATATAAACTATGGTAAAAATTATGTAAGGATTTAATATGTCATTCATAATATTGTGAAATTTTGAAGGGGTATTTTTAAGTCCAAATGGCATCACATTTCAGTTGTAATGACCAAATGGTACTATAAAGACTGTCTTATATTTATCTTCTTCAGCTATTTGTACTTGCAAAAATCCACATTTTATATCAAATTTTGTCTAGTTTAAATAGTAATGTTTCTATCTTCTTCTTCTTTTTGTATTTGTTATGTATGGTTGAGTATAATATTTTTTAATGTTTTGCCTGATAGTATTTATGAAATAGGAACGGCATCTATAGCTTATAAAGCTCAAAAAGCTACAGACTATAAATGTAAAAAATTAATAGTAACAGGATTTACAGGATCCCTTAGATATTGGTTGGATAATAGTTTAGGCACACCTAATCAAAATATTATACTCAACCATACAAAACAAATACAAAAAGAGGACCAAGATGGAAACATAACTATTCAAACTAGACAAAATGCAGGAAAAGTTTTAATTTATACAATAGCAATAAATTTCATAGGAAATCCTCAAGAAGAATTACAAAGTTCAAAAATAGTCTAAACTAATCTTAGATGTCCAACTTTAAGAGATTTTAGATGGTATAAAGATGCTTTTATTACACACATATTCCAAAGATCTGATTGCAATGTCTCTTTTTAGAAAGAGAGGTTTGTTAAAGGATTACCAAAATTATTTTCTGATAGATTACTCAAAAAATTAGCAGAATATTTAGGAGGTAGTTCAATCCCTTGGGATAACATAGCTTATGACTAACATTTTGCTTTTATTAAAAAGGAATGATTAGCCTTATGTCAAGAACAAAAATAAAAGAAGAAAACTAATAGATATAGTTTTAGCTATACTAAACTAATAGATATAGTTTTAGCTAAACTGTAGGATCATTTTGTGAACAATATAGATATGAAAACATAAGGCCACCATCACATAAGAAAAAATACAAATCCAAAACTATTACATACTATACAAAGCCTATAAAACAAAAAGCTCAATTTAATGATCAAAATTATAAGAAAAAATATAGGAAGCTCAATACTCAATATAGGCTCAAATATAATAAAAAAAGATTTAGTTTGTTAGACTTGTAAAAAACTCGGACATACATCAAATAATTATAAAATGAAAAATAAAATTAATAAAATATTTCAAGATCAAGAAGATCTTAAAAACAAACTTACTCAATTGCTAATTAGTGAAAAATCTAGTTCTAGTTCAGAAGATTTTATTCAAGAAGAAATTAAAGAATCTAGTGACTATTCGTCATATAGTAGTTCAAATTGTAGTTGTTCAGATGAAATCTATGCATGTAAAACAATTAATGTAATTACGAAAAATAAATTAGAAAAACAATTTCTATTAGATATTATAGAAAAAATAGATGATCCTGATACAAAAATATAATATTTATTAAAATTAAAAGATATAATTACTTAAGAACAACATAATAGTAATAAGATCCTTTTAGTCTAAACAAAATATTTGAAAAATATCTTACACAAAGTCTTTTTAAATAAGTTACTACAGGAGAATTAGAAGAAGAAATCAAAACCCTTAAAAGACATTAAAAAAATTAGTCAACAATTACAACAATAACAAATTCAACAATTACAAACAGATGTAAGATTAGATATATTAGAAAATCCTAAAGAAAAGATAAAGATTTAAGAAAATGAAACTGCTAGTATAAATCAAGAAATTAATAGTGAAAAAGATATAACTAATGACTATATTCAACTTATAGAAAAAATTAATTTTCAAAAATAGTATGTTAGAATATTTTTACATATAGACAATAGCTTTCATTTAGATACAATTGCATTAGTAGATTCAAGAGCTGATCAAAATTGTATTAGAGAATGATTAATCCCTACTCAATATTATGAAAAAACTTATGAAAAATTAAGTGGTGCAAATGGATCCAATTTAAATGTAAAATATAAATTATCCAAAGCTTGAATTTGTAATCAAAATTATTGTTTTAAGAATAATTTTATATTAGTTAAAAATCTTAGTCAAAATATTATTCTAGGTACATCTTTCCTTACTCAAATATATCCATTTAAAGTAGATGAAATAAGAATTCACACTAACGTGTTAAATACACCTCTTACTTTTGAATTTTTATCCCCTATCAATAATAGAGAAGTATCATTACTTCAACAAAATACAATTTATAGACAAGTAAATTTAATAAAAAACAAAGAAAGTCATTTCAATATTTTATAAAAGAAATACAATATAGGAATATAGACAAACGGTTAGAGAATCCCATAATTAGAAAGAGAATTGAAGATATTCAACAACTTTTTAAAAAAAAGTATGTTTAGATTTACCTAGTGCATTTGGGAATAGAAAAAGATACATAGTCCACCTACCCTACGAAAAGGACTTTAATGAAAGATGTATACCAACCAAGGCTAGACCTATTCAAATGAATCATGACTTATTAGAATATTGTAAAAAAGAAATTTAAGATTTACTCAACAAAAATCTTATCCGAAAATCCAAATTCCCTTGAGGCTGTTCAGCTTTTTATGTCAATAAAAATTTTGAAATGGAAAAATGAATGCCTAGATTAGTAATTAATTATAAGTCTCATAACGATGTATTGCAATGTATTAGGTATCCAATTCCCAATAAAAACGATTTACTCAAAAGATTATATGATTCAACAATATTTTCAAAATTTAATATGAAAAGTGGATTTTGGCAGTACAAATAGCTGAAGCAAGTAGATATAAAACAGTCTTTACAGTACCATTTGGCCATTATGAATGGAACGTGATGCCATTTGGACTTAAAAATACTCCTTCAGAATTTCAAAATATTATGAATGACATATTAAATCCTTATACAAATTTTACCATAGTTTATATAGATGATGTCTTAGTATTTTCAAAATCCAAAGATCAACACTTTAAACATTTACAAACTTTCTTCCATATAGCCAAGAAAAATGGTTTAGTTATATCAGCCCCTAAAATGAAATTATTTCAAACAAAAATTGGATTTTTAGGACATGAAATTTATCAAGGAACAATTATACCAATTAATAGATCTACAGAATTTGCTAGTAAATTTCCAATTGTAATTAAGGATAAAACTCAATTACAAAGATTTTTAGGTTCACTTAATTATGTAGTGGACTTCTTTTCAAAACTTAAAAAAATTTGTGAACCATTATTTAAGAGATTACAAAAGAATCCTCTACAATGGGGAGAAGAACATACTCAAGCAATTAAAGTTTTAAAACAAAAAGTCAAATATCTTCCATGCTTAGTTATTCCAAACCCTAGTGCGTTTATGATTGTAGAAACTGATGCTTCAGACATAAGTTATGGAGGGATACTTGAACAAAGGCTAGAAGAGTTTAAGCAATAATCAATAGTTAATATCATTTAGGGATTTGGCTCACTGCCCAGAAAAATTATTCAACTATTAAAAAAGGAATTTTATCAATTGTTTTATGTATTATGAAATTTCAAGATGACTTATTCAATAATACTTTTTTATTACTCATAGACTGTAAATTTACAAAAGAGATTTTACAAAAAGATGTGAAGAATCTTGTCTCAAATCAAATCTTTGTTAGATGGCAAGCTATTTTGTCTATTTTTGATTTCAAAATTAAGTATATAAAGGGGAAAGACAATGCTCTTCTTGATTACCTCACAAGAAAATTTTTACAAGGGAAAAAAGAGTTGAGAGATCAAACACTTTTAGTTCAATAAAATCCAGAAATCTTATGCATTATGGCAGACAAATAGGTAACGAAAGCTATCGACTATGCAATAAATACTCGTTCTACTATCAATATTTCAAGATATGGTAATATTCTAGTTTCAAATTCTTATATAGCTTTAGCTGAATTTCCTCCTTTATCTTTTAGTCAAGCTGTTAAAACTGAGTCACCTACCACCCATAAAAAAGCTGAGTCATCTACTCAGCAATCTCCTATTCAAAAATTCTCTTATACAACAAAACCCCAAAGAATTCATTTACAAGTTACTCCCTATTCAAAACCCGTTAATCCGTATGAACTTAAACAATTTACTCAGAATTTTTCTCCCTGATTGTCAATATATTACTAATAATTCAACCAAAAATAGAAAATTCTATGAACTTATACTTATTGATTCCAATTCTATTGAAATTACTCATCATAAAAATCCAAAAAATCCAAATGAAATAGCCTACTCCACCTGTAAAATCAAAAGAATTCTTTTTCAATTCCTTATATTCCAAATAGTTATAATTTTATAGACTATCAAAAAGTTGGTTTAATATGTTTTATTTAAGGTCATTTGATCATTCTTGGTTCATTTCATTTAATACTCAATACTCAAAGAATCTACCATCATGGTTTGCTGAATGGTGGTATTATTTCAGACCTACTCTAATATATACAAAATTTTATCCAAACAAATATCCTAGTTATCCTTTCCTTATTATTCAAAATATGCAGGAGTACCAAAAGACCCCCTTATTTCTCAAATAAATTTCCACATTGATTTTAGCCTACCATGGATCTTATCTTAGAATTTTAGTATTGACAAATATTATCCTAATTTACACTTGTCTCTTCTACCAGAATTCAAAATCAAATAGTGGGTTAAATACAATCTCGCTAAATGTTCTACTCAAATAATCCAACAATGGCTCAAGGATGGAAAAACATTTTCAAAAGCAGTCAAAGAAGTATTCAGCTCATACTCATTAACTATACCACCTATTGCACTCAAAAGAGATAAGCCTTCCAGTTCATCTTTGGAATCTAGCAAGAGAAAATCAAAGGCTGACAAGTTAAAGGAAGTAATGACAATGATAGTCCAACAATTCGATAATGACTCATCTACAAGAAGTATTTAAGCACCATTAGATAATTTAGAAGAATCTTTTGGTGGACCCCAATTTGAATTATGAAGATCGATTATTCAACATTAAGATAAAGTTACTTTTCATTTATGAAGACTAATGTGCCACGTTTCCTGACACTTATCTAAAAAGAATCTTTAGTTTATCTTGCAATAATTTAGTTTCAATAATTCAATTGTATTAGTTTTGTTTAGGATTGCTATAAGTCCTTAGTCATTGTTAGTTAGAGGCGAATTTTGAGAGATAACAATCTTGTAAAATCCTCCGAATTCCCTGCTCACAACTTGTAACAAATTTTCAATCTTTCAATAAAATCAAGTAAGTTTTATTCACAATAGCTTCAATTAAATTATGCTTGTTTATTGTTATTTCTTTCATCTTTTCCTTTATTCAAATTACTTTTATTATTCTATTTTAAACATCTTTAGGCGATTTGTAATCCATCGCCAAAGATAGATTACCTTTTGTTTCACTTGATAGTATTTATGAAATAGTTACTTTTGATTTCAAAACAGGTTATTCAATTAAAGAACATGAAGAAATTTTATCTTTACAAAATAAATTTGAAGAAATTAAATTACTCAATAAGATAGCATTAGAAAAGTATAGAGAAAAAGATTTTAATTATATACACTTTGGACTTATTCAAATAGCAATAAAACCATTATTTAGAATAGGTTTAAATTCTCCAGTATTATTGTTATTAAGAGATAAAACTTTACTCAAATTTGAAGATTCACTTTTAAGTGTCGTATAATCAAACTTGTACAACGGTGCAGTTTATTTTAGTTGTGCTCCAAATTTTCAACTTAGTTTACATGACCCAACAATCTTAGATACTTTAGTTTTAAATATTAATTTACTAGATGTTAAATTTAGAGATAGTAGACATGGATATTTATTACTATATAAAGTATATTTCTAACATACAACTTCTGAATTCAATCCTAGTTGTTTATTACAAGATCATAGAGGAGAAACCATGATATTAGCTATAGAAACAAAAGATGAATCCTTCAACATCATACTTTTTTTTTTATCTTAATCTTTGGTGATAATTAGATCTGGTTAACTTTTGTTTGTTGAAACCTTGAGAAACTCTGCGATGCAAGTTTCTTGAAACTATTTTAAATATCAAGATGGTAGCAGTGTAAAGCTGTGCATGCATTGGCAAGCCAGGAGTACCAAGCAGTAAGACCCGAGGGAAGCCGTAAGTCCATTAGATTACTTACGTGCTCCAACAGCTAGCTTGATTTGAAAAAGAAATTTTGAGAAAACTAGAAAGCAAAGTCTTTGAAAGGCGACTGCAAAGTAGAAGAAGACTAGATCTAAAAGAAACTAAAGACGATGGAGATGAATGATGAGTATGATGAAGAAGACATGTGAAGGTAGGACTAGCTTAATAATTATGTCTCATATGTGGGACATACTTATGTAATATTTTGCTTTATGTCATAGTCAGTATTTTGCAATAATTTACTTTATGTCATTTTCGTTGTAATAGTTAGTATGAAGAGGCAAATTTTAAGAGATAACAATCTTATAAAATCCTCTGAATTCCCTGCTCACAACTTGTAACAAATTTTCAATCTTTTAATAAAATCAAGTAAATTTTATTCATAATGGCTTCAATTAAATTATGTTTGTTTATTGTTATTTCTTTCATCTTTTCCTTTATTCAAATTACTTTTATTATTTTATTTTAAACAAAATTTATTTATTTTAAAATTACTTCTTTATCTTTTATATTCTTAGGATCAATTTGGTATCAGAGCCATCAAAAGATAAAGAAATAATTTGAAAATAAAAAAATTATATTTTAAGACAAAACATGAAATATAATTTATTATAGTTAACCATATAGAACAAATACAAAAAGAAGACGAAGATAGAAATATTACTATTTAAACTAGACAAAATGCAGTAAAAATTTTAATTTATACAATAGCAATGAATTTCATAGAAAATCCTCAAGAAGAATTACAAAGTTCAAAAATAGTCTTAACTAATCTTAGATATCCAACTTTAAGAGATTTTAGATGGTATAAAGATGTTTTTATTATACACATATTTCAAAGATCTGATTGCAATACCTCTTTTTGGAAAGAGAGGTTTGTTGTAAAATTACCAAATTCTTTTTTGATAGAGTACTCAAAAAATTAGCAGAATACTTAGGAGGTAGTTCAATCTCTTAGGATAACATAGCTTATATTCAACTTTTTGCTTTTATTAAAAAAGAATGATTAGCCTTATGTCAAGAACAAAAAGAAAAGAAAAAAACTTATAAGTATAATTTTAGTCAAATCGTAGGATCATTTTGTGAACAATATGGATATGAAAACATTAGGCCACCATCACATAGAAAAAAAATGCAAATCTAAAACTATTATGTACTATAAAAAGCCTAGAAAACAAAAAGTCCAATTTAATTATCAAAATTAAAAGAGAAAATATAGAAAGCCCAATACTCACTATAGGCCCAAATATAATAAAAAGAAAGAATTAGTTTGTTGGACTTGTAAAAAGCCCAAACATACATCAAATAATTGTAAAATGAAAAACATAATTAATAAAATATTACAAGACCAAGAAGATCTTACAAATAAAGTTACTTAATTGCTAATTAGAGAAGAATCTAGTTCTAGTTAAGAAGATTTTATTTAATAAATTTAAGAATCTAGTGACTATTCGTTAGATAGTAGTTTAAATTGTAGTTGTTCAGAAGGAATTTGTGCATATAAAATAATTAATGTAATTACGAAAAATAAATTAGAAAAATAATTTCTATTAGATATTATAGAAAAAAATAGATATTTGATCATTAAATTGGGCTTTTTGTTTTCTAGGCTTTGTATAGTACATAGTAATTTTAGTTTGTATTTTTTCCTATGTGATGGTGGCCTAATCTTTCTATATGGTTAAGTATAATATTTTGATTATGTGTGCCTAAATTATTATCCCACCAATATCTAAGGGATCCTATAAATCCTACTACTATTAATTTGCACATTCATGGTCTATAGCTTTTTGAGCTTTATAAGCTGTAGTAGCCATTCCTATTTCTTGAAGTAAATTTATTATTTCATATTCTGATCTACCATCTAAATTCCATTCATAAATTCCTTCTCCTGAATACACGGCTACCAGATTAAAAGATAGATAACATAACAGAATATTCTAGAGGAAGTTTAATCCTCGACAGATCTAATTTTTGTTTGAAATGACAGCTATGTAAACTTATGAAAACCTTTAAGTACTTTGAATCTTGACCATTCAATATTTTTAACAGTAAAGATTGATGACTTGTGGCAAGGTATGAATAGGTCAATTAAAGGTGAACTCTTCACCTTCATAAACCAAGGTTTTCAGAAATTGGAAATAACATCTTGAAGACTTGTTCTTTAATTTCTAGTACCAAACTTTTCTCTACTAAAAATTATAGGTCTTTGTTATTCCCATGATCTGTCAATACCCAAGAATTGATCATACTTTATCATTAGTATCCTGTCAACTAATTTACAGAGGTACTTAAAACCTGAAGATAACTAACAGATGGAGGGCCACGTTCTCTACACAGCCACCGACTATCTTGGATGACATGTGGCTCTATTTAATTGTCCACTACTTGAATAAATGCACATGAACAAGAAAGTTATTGCTCATAGCTGTTTGGCCAGAGTTTATAAAAAGAGAAGATAATCCATAAGCAATAGAGGTGAAAAGGAGAGTTATGTTACCAAAAATATTGCAGATACATTCTTTCAACTCATTTTTTTTAAAATACTATTTTTACTTGTAATCATTAGTTTGATTAAACATTACTGACTTAAGTATTGAAAAGTTATCACCGACCACACATTAGCACCACTGACGTATTGTTATGTTTTCTAGAAGACAAATTATCTAGGAGTCAAGAACGAAAATTTTGGTTGTTGGCATCTTGAAGTTTAAAAATTGGTGTCAACTTGTGTCAATATCAAAAGACAACTACTACATGTAACTGGCACAGTTAACCAACTTGTATCAATATTGAAAGACAATTACTACATGTACACGACACAGTTAACCAAGTTAGAACTCTTGAAACATGCAAGTCTTCTTAAGAATATTGATATGACATTGAAGGGCGTTGTGTTTTTACCTATATACTCATACAAAAATTCTGTGGCAACACTTGATCGAAGCATTTAATGTATTTTACATAACTCAATCTCAACGCACTTTAGGAGTCGGGTGTGAGCGTTAAATACAACTTCTTGCCTTTAACAATACTATTTTCGTAACTTGTCAATAAGTGAATCCATCAACTTATGATTAATCAGGTCTCATACTGATTTTAGAATGACATTGTTATGCATTTTGTGATGTAGGTCATGACAATACTATATTGTATCTTGCTGAAGTTAGAAAAGACTCTTCATAACCACTGTCACAAAGGTCTTGTTCAACATTCAAATCAATCTTGTGAATACCAGTCATGCAGTAGGCAAATTTAAGAAGTAAAGTGCCACTGAGTCAAATTGAACATAACGCTTTCATTAATTTCCTTAAACTTGGTACTTGGATTTAATTTCAAGTATTGTGTACAAATACTGCAATATAGTGGTAACACCTTTCTCGATAATTGTATGGCGACCGGTAATGAAAACTAAATTAGAAATTACTCATATTCATGAAGAACAACTGCTATAAGAAAAGTATCAGTATCACTGACACCAAATTCAATAAGAAAAAAAATTACTATTACCATTAAAGGACGTCGCAATGGACACTGTTCCTTTTAAAAAATTTTATTCAAATATATGCTATTAAATGCAATCATTAGCCTAATTGATGAAATGAATTTCCTCAAAGAACTCTCGATGGAAATGAAAATGTACTTAAAGCAATTTGCATTATCGACTTTGTTGAATGTATGGGTTCTTGGATATTTTTCTGAAGAAGTAACTTGAACTAATCTTTTAGTGAGCCCTAACCATCTTCGTTGCATATTCTTTCACTTTTTTATACTTTGTGGTAGCTTGTATCATAACTTAATTATTCTTAAAAGTTTTGTTTGATGACAATAAGCTTTGTGCGAAGATAAAATATCATCATAGTTGTATTGAATATTTTGCTCTACGAACTTAACGAAACTTGTAGATGATCTCTCGTGCGCACAACTAGGAAACAATTAAGTATAAATATTATAGTACTGTACGAATTAAAATATATTAGAACCTTAAGTTTGATAGTTTTGAAATGACTATTATATTAAGTCTTGCTTGCAAATCTTCATTCAACTCAAACAACTTTTTGACAATTAACTTTCATTGTCACCCACAACTTCCATTAACAATAAATTAAAATGTAATTTATTTGGTTTGATTTGGTTTGTATGATATGTCATAGAGATGGTTCATGGGTAGCGTTTTTGTTGTATCAAGATGAAAATTAAATGTTAATAATTAAATTACAAAGTATCCATTGTTTGGAATTGAAATTTGATCTCCTTCCATACTTCAAAAGCATTAGTTAGTTTAGGACTTAATTTACTAGTCTCATGGATAATTTCATTACCACCGTGGGCAAGATCGCATCCTTCATTACAGGCTTGTATAAATGCTTCTAGAGATATTTGGATCATCACCACATGATATTTTATTGAAATGAAGTATTTATATTATATGGAAATGCTTTATTTACTTTTAGAACCTAAACATAGTAAATAGTCGTTGTTGTGCAGCCTAAAAACTTAATTATCTTTAAATAGAACAATTACATACTAATATCAAGAAAATAATAATATGAAAAATAGAATTGAAACAAATTGACTAATATCAAGATAGTCAGAATCGTCAAGTAAATTTTTGGTTAATTGAACATCAATGGTAGGAAATCCTATTCTAGTATTACAAGAGATGAGAAGAAAAGAACAATCTATGAAGAAACATAATCCTTAATTGCAAGAAACACCGATATCAAAAGGTGAAAACTCTAAAACTATGAACGAGAGAAGAAGTTAGTCACTTGTTGTCGTCCATAATACTAAAGTACTGGCGCATAGTATCCATGAAGAACTCATGGAGAGTTTATAGATAGAGCTTTTAATGCATGTGTATCTAGAGGCTCACTCATTGTGTAAAATAAATATACTGCTTCCGTTCACTCATTCAATTTATGTAGTAAATTAAATTCAAAAACTGGAAACACAGAGATCATATATATAACCATTTAAGAGTTTACTTAATGGTTACAATAAGTCTTCCCTAAACTCATGTAATTTTTTGTGAAATGAAGAAATATGAAAGAAAGTTTCAATTATCTACAATCAACTAACTACAGCAAACAAGGAATATTTATAATAATTAAGATTTTATTCTAAACTAAATTTTTATCCAAATAAATACAAATTCAAAGTTATTAATAAAATAAAACATAAGAATATAATAAATAATATTAATCAATCACGAGTAATAATGTAGATGTGATAGTCCATAATTAGAAGAATATCCTAACAAAAGGATTCAAGAACATCGTGTCACAAAAAATGAACATCACTAAAGTAATACATGCGCAAAGCTTCTATTAGTAATGTTACGTCTTTGGTTATTTTGCATTAAGAATGTTTAACACTATAAAAGCCTACTATCATATATGGTATTTTGATATTTTTTTTTCTCTCTCTCTCAAATCCTACGTTTTCGATGCTTATTTAAAATACTATAATATTTGTATTTTTTTTAGTAAATATGAATATTTTTTACGAAAATAACATTTTCATTCTTAAATTTTTTTAAAATAACAAATTAAGATAAAATAATTGTGATTTTAATATATATATATATATATATGCATTTACTTTACTTATCTTAAAAATCAATATTTATCTTATATCAAAAATAAATTTAATTTTTTTTATTAACCTGTAATTAGAAAGGCCCCATTAAAATATAAGAATTTATTTTTATTTGTCATAAAAACTTACTATTTATCTTATATTAAAAGATAAAATTTTAAATATTATTTTTCAAAATAAAGCCAACTTATTTTAATAATTATTATTTTCCAAAATAATTGCTTTAATTACGATCCCTTTCCAAATTAAATTATAATGTTTCCTAAAATAATTACCTTAATCTTTTCCCAACCCAAACTAATTTCCCAGAAAACATTAAAATTTTAACACTGTAATTTTTTCTACATTTTTAATTTAATTATAACAATTTCTATTTTCATCTTCTCTGCCGTTGGACAAACCAAGTTTCTTTTTCTACGCTATTGAACAAGTTAATTCTTTTTATCACTACAATCTTAGTTTACTAGTTATATAGTTTTATATTATTTTTTAATTGATTCTTATTTTTTGTTTACAAATTATTCTTGTAGCACAAGTATTTTATTTTCTACAAAAAGTTTCTTTATTTGTTTGAAGTTTAACAGTAAATATGCCTACCATAAATTTAATTAATATTTTAACAACACAAAAAGCTACAAGAATAAGTTTAAATTTAAATTTAAGAATGACCAATGCAAATTGTTTTCCTAGGGCCCCATATTTTCTAGAGCCGCATTTGTCAAAACTCGTCGGATTTCTGCGTCGAATCCATCGTTGGGTGTTTATTTTGGGCTATCTGAAGTTGAAGAAGTGGCTTTCAGGTGAGTTTTATCTTCGGCTTTAAATTGAAGGCGAAACAGGTAAATAATCAAATTCCAAAACTCTATCTCATAGATATCTATTGAATGTTTGTTTAGTTAGCTTGCAAACAATTTGCTTTCTCCCACAAACTCTATTTTGTAGTGATTTTATATTATTTTTATCGTCTATTTCCTGTTTGTCGATTTTTCTGTTGTGATTATGATTAAATAAATCCTACATTTCAAATTTGTCAAATTTTTTATTCAAATAAATGTGTTTTTTTATTTTTGGTTTTGTGCGTGGCGGGGGATAAGGGACGTGCGTGCTTGGTTTGGTTTGCATGATATGATAGATGAAACGGTTATGGATAGTGTTTCTGTTGTATTAATATAAATACATGATGATTGAAGTTTTTTTTATTTTTGTTTAAGGTTTTGGTGTTCATGAAATATTATGTCCTTGTATATTTTGCATTAAAAATGCTTCATATTATGAATGCCTATTCTTATCATATATGATATTTTGATTTCTTTTGAAACTCAAATTTTCGATCTCTATTGAATGTGTAAAACCCTAAAAATGTTGTATGTTTGTTCATGTTTAAAGGCAATGGAGGATTGGATGAAGTTTGGTTGAATGAGCGAGGT
Organism: Cedrela odorata; assembly: GCA_035584115.1. Lineage (NCBI taxonomy): Eukaryota > Viridiplantae > Streptophyta > Magnoliopsida > Sapindales > Meliaceae > Cedrela > Cedrela odorata. The sequence goes on along the minus strand of JAXCLQ010061399.1, from coordinate 28,351 downwards.
TTGAAAATAATTTTGGTCGATTGGAAAAAGTTCACGATTGAATACATTAATACCTCTTTTCTTTATTATTATTCTTATAGATTAATGAAAACAATTGAAGAAAATGGATCAATTAAATTTATTTAGTGCTGAAATCTTTCTTGATACTTGTATGACAGTCCGAAATGAAAGAAAATTAGGAATCTCTTAATCAAAAGTCACTCTAATAAAGTAGTGTTATCACAATCACCGACACCAAATGCAGAAAAAAATAAAAATAAAAAATCTTGTTATCCATGATGGATGTCGCAAGAACCATTGTTCTTTTTAATTTTTTTCTTCAAATATATGTCAATAACCGCAATCCGCAATCATGGCCGATTCGATGAAGTGAATTCCCTTCAAGAACTTTTCATGGCGCATGTACTTAGAGCAATTTGCACTATCAACTTTGAGGAATGTATGGATTTGGGTTTTTTTTTTCATTAGTAACTTGGATGAATCCTTCGCCGAGCCCTAGCCATCTCTATTGCATATCCTTTAAATGTTTATACATTGTGGTAGCTTGTATCATAACTTAGATATTTCTGAAAATTATTTTTGATGACAATAAGCTTTTACAAAAATAAAGTATCATCGTATTTGAGAAACCTATTTTACTCCATGAGTTGACGAAGCTTGGAGACGATATCATTAGTGCACATCGAGGGAACAAGTATGAATGTTGTAGTACCTTATGAAATGGAACATATTAGAACCTTAAGTTTGGTAGTTTTGATATGTCACTAGCAATTAACATCCACACTTCAAGTATGTCTTATTCATGCCAAATGATCTAATAATTGCAGGGAAACTAGTTCTGGACAAATTTGTTATTGGAGTGTAATACCCAACAAGCTTAAAGGAAGCTTGTTCTGGATAAATTACACTTCATAAAATTACTAAAGGAAGACCAACCCAAAGTTGATTACCTATACTATAACTATAGCCAAGTGCATTAGCAAACAAGATAAAAAGCATGCAACGTTACACTTGATTAAATTTTTAATGAGAAAATAGCCAGCTGAAAGTATGAAATAATATTAATAATAAAGAAAAATAATTGGCTTGTACCCAAATTGAGAATTGAGGTGAGAAAATGAGAAAAAAAATAAAAGGAAAGAAAAGAAAACAGAGAGAGAAAAAAGAGGAAAAAGATGTGAGTGGTTTTTCTTACATTTAGTTAATAGAACGATTTCTTTACATTGTACTTATTTTATAAGAATTGTTTAGTTTTTTTTATATATGTATGAACATATATTAAATGATTAATTAAGAGAAGTTTTTAATTGATATATTTTTATGTAATACTAGCAAATGTTTGGTGGTGTATTTCTGTAATTATAAATGTCTATTTCAGTTTAATATTTTATACGAGTCAATTTCAACATTAATTTATATTGGTATCAAATTATAATTTAAGAAGTCAATATAACATGATTAATACACAAATATAATTTTAAAAATCATTCATTTGGAAAAGTGACATTTTTACCAATACGTGATATTCTGTACATATAGAAATTAAAGAGATTATTTTTTACTTCTACCAATTCAATAGTTAGTAGTTTCTCATTCAGATAATGATGGATAATAACATTTTTCTTACTTGGTGCATACTCATTATTAGGCTGTATTTTGGGAACAAATTTAAGTTGTAAGTCATTTTTTACTTCTACCAATTCAAATATATATATAAATATATATGTTGGAACTTTATGGCTATAGCATCAAAATTTATCGTGAAGAAAACCAGAAACGATTCTTCAAAGTAGCTTAAACCAAAACTGATCAACTCTGTTTACCTATGAACTTATATCAAGATTTACAAAGATAGAAACAACTACCTTTAACAACTAAGAATCCAAGAAGCTTAAACAAAACATCAAGCATCAAAAGAACATAAAACATTTACGTGGTTCACCCTCAAGGACCTACATCCATGACCAAGAATAGCAAGGTCTCCTTTATTTAACCAGTCGAAGAATACAAAAGATTTACAGAGATAAAAAACAATCACTCAATTATTCTTTAACAAGTTTGAACACCAAGAATCCCCCCTCTCTTCTCTAACTTCTTTAGAATAAAGAAGACTCAACCTTTCTCTTATATTTATCACTCTCATTTGTTAAGAATTACAAGTGTGTTTATATAAAGAAAAAGGTTCTTTAACGGATCTTGAAAACATAAGTTTGTTTATGCAGTTATCCAGTTTCTTATTCCAGCAATCAATGCTAACTACTTTAACTAACTTCAACAGACTTTATAATAGATTTTTAACCACCTCTTCAATTGTCAACCTTGGTTATAAATCTACTTGCTATCTTTGCTTTAATTTCATGTTTTACTCCACTTGATCAACAAAAACTAAGTCTAAACAATGCTTAAACTTAGAAACTATCAATGACTTTGTAAGCATATTAATAGCATTCTCATTAGTGTGTACCTTCTCTAGTTTAATCAAATCCTTTGAGATTTCTTCCCAGATGAAATGAAACTTAACATCTATATGTTTTGTTCTTTCATGATACATTTGATTCTTACTCAAAGGTATTATAATTTGACTATCATACATGATACAACTGAACCTAAATGTAAGCCTTGTGGCCATTTAGCTTTCTCAATTACCTTAGCTAATGCAATATACTCTGATTCAATTGTAACATCCCAAATCGGGAATTTTACCTGCAGGTGATAGATCCCTCCCATCACCTTAAGCTTGACACAACCTGTTATATATGCAATCTCAAACATAAGAGTCAATAGAGTAACTGGGGATACTCAAATTAAGGTTGGGTTAAAAATGACTTAAACGATCCAAAAGATGACTTAATTCAATTTGCTAATAGACAGTAGTCTAGGATTTTGTCTCAAGTGCTAATCAAACAAATTTTAGAATTTTCAAAGAATTATATAAGGTACTATGTTCACACGAATTTTCTTCTAGCAAGCAAAATAATTAGATCTTTATGGCTATATGCTAAAAACAAGTTGTCATGGAATCACAAATAAGGATAAAATTAGCATACAAGCTAAGCCTGAACACATACACACTATCGGTCATTTTTAACATAACTCTACAATGGCTTCATCAAACTATTTCTATCATTGACATTACAGTAGTCCTCAAATAGGCTTACTCATTTAACTGCTCATGGAAATTACTAAAATTATGCTACCTAAAACTAACAAACTTAATCAAACATTAAAATAGTAAATTTAAAAAAAAAAAACAAAGGCACAAAACAAATAATAGAAAAAAAAACATAAAACACACTCCAAGCTTAAAAATTGCATTGTTCTCAATTAAATAGAACATAAAGCATAAAAGAAATTAAAAATAAAAGTGCAGAAGAACATCCATGAACCAAAGAATATGAACCATCGTCATCCTTGCTCATTGTTATAGTAATGTTTGCAGTGTTTCTAAGGAATCGGTGAAAAATATATATATTTGCTACTATGATGTTAAGAGAGTATAGCTGCAACACCAACTTCTTGAGGAAAAGGCCATTTTGCGATTTCTTAGGGCACCACATTACTGGTGAAATGAATTCGCAGCAGTGCAGTTGTTGGTTTTTTGGTGATTTCACCACCATTTGCCACCTCAAATTTCATCCTACCATCATTTTTTGCCTTTGAAAAGTTAAAATGATGTCGTACATTCTCTCAAACATGCTCAGTTCTTTGCATGCAACATTTGAAAAAAGAAACTAAATAAAATTTAAATCACAACAATAAATTAATCAAACAAAAACTAAATAATAATAGCAAAAGGATCAACTTAAGTTATAGAGCTTTTGGATTGCCTCCTAAGTAGCGCTTATTTTATAATCTTCAGCCTGACTATTGTTAGAGATATACACTAGAACCAATCATATTATAGAGTTCAGATTATATGTAATTTGTACATATTAAGAATTAATCATGAATAATTAGTTATTTATGATTAACAATATGATACTATTCATCATTTTGTGGTAGTTTTTGTAATTATATAATTTTACAAAACGAGATCCTAAGATGTATTATGTTTTAAAGACTTTATCTGCAAAAAATTGTAGATATGAGTATAAAATCTCTAAATAAATACATCTAAATATATTCTTGGTTAAGGTAATGTCATTGGGGATGATAACATTGCATGACTAGCAAATTCAGATGCTGATAATGATTAGTATTGGATGTTAATAGTTGGGTAACGAGTCTCAAGTCACAAGAGTATGAATATGGGTAATATATTACAAAACCAGTTACTGAACGTGAACAAATGTGATGAATCACATTGGTGAATATCCAAAGTCAATGATTTTTAACATAACCATTTAGTGTACTACTAGTATTTTGGCTTGAGATATCACGGTTACCTTCTGCATTGAGGTATATCATTCACTTGTATATATCACACTAGGCTAGCCACACCTGGTAAAAGAAATTTGATGGCAATATGTTCTTATTATATGAGGACAGGTGATGATAAATATAGAATTTACTGGCTCAGATATTTAAGCTTGAGATTCAAGGCAGAATTGTCATACGCAGGAATAAAATATCTTACTAGAATACGCGAATCTCGTATATAATTGAGTTTTTGATCCTATGATTGAGTTAGAAAATTGATGATACTGTAACCTATACTCGATCAGGAGTTGACAATAGATAGATGGTTTGCTTTTTCGGATTACAACGTGGTGTATAATTTCTATATCCTTGTTATTTTTGTTTAAATTTGTTAAAAATTTAAAAATTACATAATATTCAATTATGATCCTCTGGGAGTTTTTTTGCACAACTGTATGATAATTGTTTCTTCCATCGAGTGGCAACCGTTTCCTAACATCAAGAACTTGGTCAAAAGAGCCACAATAATTTTCAAAGAATTTCTACATTTTCGACTCTTGCTATTTTTGTTCCAGTAACACTTGTTCATAAACCTGTTACAAGTTCTCAGATGGTGACACTTAAGTGCTTGATTCACAGCCATCTGATGTTCATGTTTTGTTCTTCTATTTGTCATGATTGATCCTGACATTTTAGTTCAAATTTAACAGCCTCATGATCATGCCAATGCTCCTTTACCCCCTCACTCCTCTAAGAAAAGCACAATGAAATCTTCTACACCTCTGAGAAGTTTATCGCATCATCATTAGATTGATTTCTCATGAGATTAATTCTTAATTTCAATACCTAGTTGATTTATCTTTTGTATATTGGTTTTTAAATATTTAGATTCTTACGTAATTTTTTCTCTTGAATGATATTAACTTTGGCTTACATGTTGGGTTTTTTTTCTATCACTTAGTTAATTTTTATGATGGTTTCTTGCTTATGCATGTTTGTTTGCTGAAAACTTTCATTTTGGGCATTTTCATCCTTGGATATTCTGTGAGATTTTAGTTTGATTATGTGGAGTTGGTTTATGGTTTTGTGGCTTACTCTTTTTAATGAGTATTTAGTAGTTCTTCATTTCGAACATTTTCATGTTTACTACCTGATTTTGTTTCTTTGCATCTTCATTATTGTGTGTTTCTCCTTCTAGTGCTTATTGTCATTACTTTGGTTATTTTTGGCAAAAAGGGGGAGTATTTTATAAAATGACATGCTACATGCTAATCATTCACTGAAGGGGAATAATATACCACGGGGGAGTATAAAGGGAAGTAGTAGCTTTTCATTTTAAATAACTTGCTGCATGATGATATATATTGGATCATTTACTAAGTGAGAGTTATTATCATTACTTGTTTCAATAATTGTTTTTATACATTTATTATAAATTCTAGCTTACGAACAAAGTGTTAGTTTGTTACACTTGTGTTTTCATTTTTGTGTTTGAGTTGTATATTTCAAACTTAGTAATGATTGTGAAGATGTTTTGTCAAAATGGGAGATTGTTAGGGTTTATAGAGATGGTATAATTTGGTATTATTCTGAAAACATATTTTTGTTGCAACAATTTGAGTTGTTTACTGTACATATATAAATTGGTATATGTAAAGAATTCAAGTTTACTAGTTATTTTAAGCAAAGTATAGACTTCAAACATAACAAGGAAACTTATATTATCAATTCTACATCTCAATTGAAAGAACAATTATTTGAAAATAAGAGTTTTAATTAAGAGAGACTTCTTCTTATTTAGGAAGATTTACTCCTTTTTGGTTTAGGAAACAAAAATATTCATTGAACAAGACTTAGGGTTTCACTATAAAAAAGTAATATTTTCTAAGTTATTGCAAGTCTTGGAGACACCAAAACAAAGAGCCTTTGAGCGTGATTTTTGTTCTTCTTTCTTCTTTTTTTATTTTCTAGGTTGTTTATGTTTTCTTTTGTGCCTTAATATGAAAACAACTTGGTAGAAATTGTGAGTCTATAATATCTAGTTTCATAAACTTAGAAATTAATTCTCATAAGTGTTGTTAAGACATCTTTGATATTGTTCTACGAGGGAAAAATAAGACATTCATTCGAAGAAGGATTTGTGCAAGTTGAAGGGAGTTCAACGGCATCAAGTAAGCTGAGCTCCCTAAATAAGGTCACCATAAAAGACTTAACACAACAATGACAATAATAAGAGGGAGTCTTTATTTTGTTTAAATCTATTAGTGCTTGTAATTATTTAATTATTTAATGGATTATTTTCTTTAGGTGTAGGCTCATGGATTTAGGAATAGAAAATTTAAACTACATTAAAAATTGATTGTCTCCATTATTTACTTGTTTTGTGATTTGTTAATTTAATTAATTAGATAAATTAATTAAAGTTTGTAAATAAGTACTAAAACAAATCTTTCATATGTTATAAATAAATTTTTAGAGCTAAGATTAAGATAAGCAAGATGACTTTTAACACGATTGCAATAAATTCCAGATCAAGCACACAAGAAAAATTAGTGTTGGGTATATAATTCAGTATGCCTAATGCCCACAAAACTACGGGCCCCAAACAACCCAGTATGTGGAAACTAACATCGTTCCGAGATCAAGTGTCACCAGAGAAATGTTGTTCTAATAGTAAAAGGCACAAAGCTTTCGAATGATCCAAGACATAAGGGAATAAAGAGGTCTCAAGTCGGCATCCTAAATTAATACAACGGCCTTGGCCACATCTTACAAGGGTCTCGGCTACAGCTTACAAAGTTCTCAATCACAGCTTATAAGGGCCTTGGTCAACTTATAAGGGTCTCAGACATACAATACTTGAGTTCATCTTGGATGAATAGAGAAGTCTCAAATAAAGATTCCCGAGACCTCTCAACATTTACATATTTATGAAGAGTTCATTTCCTTCCCATATCTTTCTCGAATTATTCTCTAACAAGGATTCTTACCAATTAAGACTTCTTACATAATAAGAATCCTAAGGGTAAGTTTTGTGTAAAAGGCGCACGATCCCAAAAAATCCAGAAGCCGATGCTTAATCTATGGAATCTCTGTAATTCTTGGGCAACGAGATACTTATTTCCGGATTCCACAGGAATTCTACTATAATAAAGAGATATAAATATCTATAAAAAGAGACTAACTATGACCAGTTATGACTACTAAAATTTTAGCAAAAAGAACAATAACACTCCCAAGCTTTCTCTCTCTAAAGCTAAACCCTAACTTAAGTATCAGAGAGTTTTTGCTAGACAACCAGCTTTTACCCTTGAGGTTGCATTGTGGTTACAGGTTAGAAAAACGTCCAAGAAGGAAGAAGATTATTGTAGGTGCACGGGATCCACAGAGAAGATTTTTGCTGCATTAATATTTTGCATCGTCTGTGGGAAACTGAACAAAAAGTCAGTAACCACCGCGAGAGAGGAAAACTATGGCTACTTCACGAATGTACGTAACCAGAAATAAGGCAACAATGAGAGGGAATCTGCATGACAATATCATAAAGGCGAATATAGCCATTAATCAAGATATCGGCAATCAACCACCACTGTTAGAGGGCATAAATCCTAATTTAGAAGCTTCGTCACTGTACTAACGTTTCCCTCGCTCGAAAACGACAAAAACTGCCTGGTTGGCTGAGAACAAAAAATAACACAAGAAATATAACAGACAGATTCAGGCTTTAGTAGAGGAGGTAGCAAGAATAAAGAAGATGTTCCAAACCAGTTCCCCAGCAATGGAAACATTTAAATCGGTAGAAGCTATTAAAAGTAGTATGCCAGACACCCCACATGCTGTGAACTGTGAAACTGAGCACCAACAGAATGCTAGCATAAAGAGGTATACTGCCTTAGAAAAGGGAAAAGCGAAAGTCTCTGGCTATCCCCTCAAATAACCCTGAGGCGATAATAATGCCTTTAAACCCCTCGACGAGCTTGCACCGATGTTTGAATTTTCACCTGATGATTCAATGGTTATTCATAATAAAGGATTAGGTAACGACTCTGATTAGGAGGACATGAGGATGTTTCTTGATAAAAAAACAACAAAGAGAAGGCTCAGTATAGAGTTCACCCTGAAGAAAAAGATCTAGAGAAGATAGTGATCGAGTCGAAAGTCTAGAGGCTCGTGTTTGAAAATTAGTTGAGGAGTTGGAGGACAAAAAGAGAAGAAAAAGATAAAGGGGAGACGGGTTTACTTTAAAGATAGGATTTTATTCTAAATCCCCTTTTTCTCAAAAAATACTGAATCTTGTTCTTTCCAGGAAATTCAAAATGCCCCAAATCAACCCATTCACAAAGAAAACCGACCCCTCCCTGCGTATAGATTTGTTCAAGGAGATGATGTTAATCCAAGGGTTAGATAAGTCCCAGATGTGCTAATTGTTCCCGCCAACCCTGAAAGGACAAGCAAAAAAGTGGTTCACTAGTCTAACTCCTAGCAATATTGGTAGTTTTAAATAGTTATATGGAGTATTTGTGGGTGAGTTCAGAGGGGCTATTGTCAACCTCAAGACTCCCAGTTCATAGTTGCTCATGAAGCAGGTAAAGAGTGAAAGCCTCATGAGCTTTGTTAAAAGATACCATGATAAAGTGATAGAGTTAAGGGTTTATCACCATTCCCTAGCTTTGGAAGGTCTCAGAAAAGTCTTGTGGGTCAACTGATGATGGTATGCTATTCGAAAATTGTCCGTTACTATTTATGAGATAGCCCAAAGAAAGCTGTTAAATAAGATCGAAATTAAAGATCAGATCACCCTCAAGCTTAGAGAAGAAAAGGCTTTTAAACCACAAACCCTCGATGGAATACAAAATCTTAGAACTAACTCAAGAAAAAGGTGTGACGACAAGAGAAATTTTTGAGACTTCGATAGAAAGGGCAGATATGCCCAGGATCGAGGTTGTGCATTAGGAAGAAGAGATGAATTTCTCTCAAAAAGGTATCACTCACAGATAAGAGAAGACACGAAGAGAATAGTCCATGCCCAAGGAGATCAAGCTTTCACTCTCTTGATAGCTCCTATTTCACAAGTCTAGTAAGAGATTAAAGAACGGGGGACCATATTAGTGGAACCCTGCCCTCTGTAAGCCAAACTAATAAGGAAAGCTAAGAACAAGTTCTGCGAGTTCCACCAAAGTGCTGGCTATCTGATAGGCGAGTGTTTTAACCTCAGAAGTCAGATTGAGATGCTAATCTACAATAATTATTTGTCAAACTTGTAGCTAGGAATGAAGAAGGAGTCAGAGCATCGGATTAAGGGATCGAACAAGAAAGAAGACATGAGGAGTTGGTCATCGAGGAAGAATTATTCAAGATACTTCTTACCCAATACTTTCTCAGACATTCACATCATGAATGTCCGAGCTGAGAAGAAACAAAAACTCGCCTCGGTACTTATTATGTTCACAGATAAGGATGAGATGGTAGTTCATTATCCACATGATGACGCACTGGTGATAACCTTTACATTAAGAACGACTTAGGTTAGCTGAATACTGGTGGACACTAGGAGCTCAGCTAACACTATCTTTAAAGAAACTCTCAATTCTTTGAAGATTGAAGATTTGAGACTGAGACTTGCCGAGACCGCCCTCCATGGTTTCAAAGAATCATGCATTTATCCTTTGGGAATAGTACAACTACCTATCGCCATGGGATAAAGGCCATACCAAAGGATTACAATGGTATAGTTCTAAGTGGTCGATCTCAAAATGTCTTATACTGTGATTCTTGGGAGACCCTTCAGTAGAGCTACGAAAGTAGTAGAGAGTGTGCACTATTTAAAATTAAAATTCCGAGCAGGAGATGGGAATGGGATTGTCAAAGAAAAAAAAACTCGATAATGCTTTGCGATTTCTTCTAAAAGTTCATACTATCTATCGAAACGCCAGTGGGGAGAAGTTTTAGAAGCAGATGATGAAAACTCATAGAAAGAACGGGAAGTGGAGAATATGCGTAGACTTTACAGATTTGAACAAAACTTGTCCTAAAGACAGTTTCCTACTTCCCCGGATCAATCAGCTGATAGACTCGACAGTTAGCCATTAAATGTTGAGTTTTATGAACGCATTCTCGGGATACAACCAAATCAAAATGCATAAGTTAGACTAGGAGAAAATAGCCTTTATTATTGATTAGGAATTGTACTACTATAAAGTAATGCATTCGGATTAAAAAATGCGGGAGCCACCTTCCAAAAGCTTGTCAATCAAGTTTTCAAGCCATTAATTGGAAAGACCATGGAAGTATACGTGGATGACATGATCACTAAATCTCTAAAAGCCCGAGATCAACTAAAGTATTTAGAAGAGACCTTCTCCTACTTGAGAAAGTATTATATGAAGCTGAATCTTGAGAAATGTACTTTCGGAATTCAGACTGGGAAGTTTTTATGATATATGGTCAGTGAACGGGGCATTGAAGTTAATCCATAAAAGATCAAGGCCATATTGGATCTAAAATCTCCATCCAACCTCAAGGAACTATAGAGTTTGATGGGACGGTTAGCAGCATTGAACAAGTTCCTGTCTAAAGCAACTGACAAGTGTTTTCCTTTTCTTTAGATCATGGGAAAAGGAAAGAAGATTGAGTGGACAGAAAAATGTGAGTGTAGTTTCCAAGAATTGAAACAGTATCTCGTATTCCCACTCTACCTAACAAGGCCTAAGACTGGAGATATGCTGCACCTTTACCTTGTAGTAAGTGACCATTTAGTAAGCTTAGTCTTAGTGAAGGAAGATGCCGAAAAGATTCATCGTCTTATCTACTACACCAGCAAAGCATTATTGGACATCGAGATGAGATATTCATCACTTAAGAAGTTAGCACTAACATTGGTGGTAGCAGCTAGAAAACTCAAACCATATTTTCAAGCTCATCAAATGGTGGTGCTAACAAACCAACCTCTGACACAAATTTTGCATCTACAGGATCTCTCAGGTCGATTGGTAAAATGGTTCGTTGAGCTTAGTGAATATGACGTTGATTACAAGCCCAAAAAGGCAAATAAGGGTTAAGCCTTGGCAGATTTCGTTGCTAAAAGATCAGTATCTAAGCATCTCTTCGTCCATCTAATTGTAGAAAGGTTTTCTCCTTAAGAGGATCCGATCACCCCATACGAATGAGAGACAAATCTGAAGCCTCTTCATTAATAGAGCTTCAAATGCTCAAGGAGAAGGAACTGGCATGGTTCTTATAAGTTCAGATGGGACTTAGGTAATGTATTCCTTAAAGTTTGATTTCAAAGTCACTAACAATGAGGTAGAGTACGAAACTTTGATTGCAAAGGTCAAATTAGCTTAGGCGCTAAGAATAACTAGCCTCAGTATTCATTATAACTCTCAATTGGTAGCTAGCCAATTGGATTGACAGTTCCAGGCACGAGAAAGTAATATGCAAGCATACCTGGAGAAAGCTAAGTAGCTATTGAGTACATTGAAGACTATCACAATCAAGTAAATTCTGAGAGTTGAAAATTGAAAGGCAGAGATACTAGCAAAAATTAGCCTCTACCTTTAAAGGAAATATTCTCACCTCAGTCCCAATTGAGGTGTTAGAACAAAGAAGCACAGAAACCAATTATCACAAGTCCCATGTAGCTCAGATAAACGCTCATCGATGCTAGATCACAAGTACCAATTATCCAAGATGGCGTACTTTCAAAAGAAAAGGAACAGACTTGAAAAACCAAAAATAGGTCGGTAAGGTATACTGTCATTGATGAAGAACTATATAAACAAGGGTATAGCATCCCCTACGTTAGGTGTGTAAGGCCTGATGAAGCAGTTTTGATTCCAGAAGAAATCTACTGCAGAGTATGTGGCAAACACAAGGGAGCTCGGACTAGGACCCATAAGATCTTGAGGCAAGGATATTACTGGCCGACACTCTCAAGGGACGCGGTACAGATAGCTAAAACTTGTCACGAATGCCAGGTGTACCATTGTATCTCGAGACAACCTCCAGAGAAGCTAACCTTGCTGTTGAGTCTTTAGCCATTCTCCAAATTAAGGCTCGATCTCATTGGACTATTACCACCTGCTTAGACTAACACGAAGTATGCCATAGTGGCTATTAACGATTTCATGAAGTGGGTGAAAGTCGAGCCCTTAATCGCCATTACTAAAATAAAATGGTCATGATGTTCATCAAACTCAACATTATCTATGGGTTTGGAATACCTCAAGCGCTAATCATAGATAATGGAAAGCAATTTGATAATGTAAGCTTTAAAGAATTCTACTTTCGGGTATGAAGCAATAATTCCAATTGAGGTTAACATACTAACTTTTTGGGTTAACAACTATGACGAGACATCCAACAATTAGAGCTTACACTAGGAGTTAGATTTATCGGAAGAAAGAAGAGATTGGGTGATGATAAAGGCTACAGCTCACCAATAAATGGTAGCAGATATTATAACAAATATGTTCGACGCTGTTCTTTCCAAATAAAGGACTAGGTTCTAAAACAAGTGACCCTAAACACCAAGGTACTAGGAGAAGGCATGTTGAGAGCAAACTGGGAAATCCCCTATAAAGTCATTTTAAGTTCTCAGACTCGGAGTTTATAAATTGAAATCCCTCACTGGAAATAAAGTTCAAAAACAATGGAATGCTAAACGCTTGAAGTTGTATTACCCTTAAAAACATCAAAAATTTGTAGCAAATTTCCTTAAAAATCACTAAAGTTATTTTTATTTTCCATTTCTGAAGTCGGCCAATTGATAAATCCAAGCCTATGACATCGAAATGTCTCGGGATAATCTCTTCCTAAAGCTTAAGTATGGGTGACACTGTTCTCAAACATTATCTTATTATTTACTCCGAAGTAATGACTTCGTAGGACTACTTTTAAATGTCTCAAGTTAATCTCCTTCCAAAGCCTAAGTATGGGTGACACGGTTCCTAGATGTCAGCTTATTATCTATTCCAAGGTAATGGTATCCTTAGCTCAACCAAGCCTTGAATACGATCTCAGAGAGTATAAGAGCAAAAAAAGATTTTCGGATGACTACTCTCAAATGTCTCGGCATCATCTCCTCCCAAAAACTCAAATGGGTAATACAATTCATAGACGTTTACTCTACCCCGTTCTTACATGATCAAGCTTGCGCCTATAGCTTGAACTAATCCTAAAGTAGGTCAGAACCTACAAGCTCCCAGAGACAAAAGCATCCTAAATTGTATTAAGTATGATTGAATAAGTTTAGAATACACGAAGGATAATTAGTCACAGATTTTTTAAAGATAAATAAAATATCGATCTGTTAAGTGGAAGATCAAGTCAATATTAATAAATACTACAAGTTCAGAGAGTAATCGAAAGTTGGGAATAAGACCAATTATGGAAATAAAGAAGAGCAGAACGAAGGAATAATGCAAATTAAGAAACTTTTATTCAAAAATTTATTATTGTACAGAGCATTTAAAAAAAAAAACTTAAACTAAGATATTTCAATAAGCTGGATAGTTGGAGGATTGGCTTGAGGATCTTCTAGGTCAACAGGAAAGGCTTTGGGGTTAACCACGTTTGTAGGAAGATGAGGAGCCTCTACTTCCTTAGCAGAAGATACCTTCATAGGATTAGCCACAATGGCAAGGGGCAGCTTAATAGAGGGACCAATGGCGGACTCCATAAGAGGCATGTACATTGTCTTAAAGTTGGGGTACTCCTCCCCCTTAAGAAACACTCCATCAAAATTCTCTCCACCTCAAGGTGGAGACTGAGGTCCCAAGACCTTATATAACCTACTTAGGTCTAGATCTGAGCATCGGCCTTGAAGCATCTTGCAAATCAAGTCAATGCTATCTTTGACCTGCTTGAGAAGTCGAGCCCCCATATCCGCTTCATCCTCCTCAACTTTCTTGGCCAGAGGCACATACCTCTTCTTCTCGGCGTCTAAGATTCCTCGAAGCTTTTCACATGTCTTATGGAAACTTTAGAGGTGCACCTGTCCCTCCTCCCTCAAGCAGTTCACCTCAGACTCCAAGGTTTCGATCCTCCTACTCGCCTCGGTCTGAGATGATTCAGCCATGACCACCCTAATTTGGAGCTTTTCTCACTCCTGGTTCAACTTTTCGATATTGGATTCGAACTTGGTCCTCTCAATTACCAATTCTTCTCTACATTCTCGGCTCTCTTCTTGGCCTTGGACACCCGAGAAAAATCACCCCTAAAGGTACTATGCTGCTACATGGTTGAGTAGAAAATTTGAAAAAATGCCAACACTTAGAAGTCAGGAGACAAGTTATAATAGGATTCATTTATTATGCGAAATTGAAGGAAAACAGACTCAGCTAACCTAACTATTTCAGCTGAAAATTTAAAAGTGCCTCCCCTGAGAGCCCAATAATATCCTCGAAAAATTTGTGGCTAATGCTCTGGACTTGTAAGTTGATACAGGTGAGGAATAGCTCAAAGAATTGCCGCTTCTTTGCAATACAATCCTCGAGAAGGAGCTCGTAAAGATTAATCGACTCTTTGTTGGCCTAGCCGAACATTTGTTTCTTCTTCCAAGACCTCTCCTCAAAAGCTACAGCTATAGCCTTGCACTTCCCATTTCTCTTACTCTAGGGGAAGTCGGAGGGGGAGGCACTAGGGCCTCTGATTACTACCCCTATGCTAGAGGCCTGGGAGCGAGCCCAACTAGAGGCACCAGCTACTTTCGAAGCCTTGCTGGACCCTTTTGGGTATTCCTAGGAGGTTGAAGAGCCTTCCCAACTCTCTTTTCCTTAGCTAGTCTCTATAAGACCCCATAGGGGTCTGAAGTAGGATTTATGAAAGCCATCTCGCCTGCGAGAATAAATAAAACCATGATCAAATACAGCCGTCCGAACACAAAGACAGATAATTTCAAGATAATTACCTTGAAGAGTAGCCTTTTCCAAGGCCAATTGATCCCTGGATACCCAAAAATCCACAAGGCCTGACGCAGTTATCTCATCCTCTGAGAACAAAATGCTCCGGTAAAACGCTAAGGACCTCGCTATCCTTACCCTATCCTTGCTACGGAGATATACCCCAGGCAAACCACTCCAAGTGATTGCCTCATTAAGAGGTCTTGGCACATAGGTGCCAGGGGTGGAGTTCCAGTTTGTCAAACCCAAATCCACCTATACGAATACGTAACAATCACCACAAAACCTTAAGATATACTATTTATTTGTACTCCTACAATTGTGTAAGGCTTCCAATATTTCATCAATACAAATATTTAAAATTTCAAATTTAATATAACACATATAATGTCCACATAAATACATATACAACTATAAATATATACTAAATCTACAACAATTATACCCATAATACATTTGTTATTCACAAATCAGTAACAAAACATAGTTTATGAATCCCAACTAAACCTCATATACATATATATCATTGAAGACCTTAAGTACCTACAAGTCTCTTATAACTGTACTCTGTTAAATTTAATATAGGGAGTGGACTCACAACTTCCTCGTAATCTGTCTAATCTGAAAATATTTTAAGAAAATAAAAGAGTGAATACAAACTCAGTGAATGGATGGATAATAGTAGATATGAAAGTTATAAAACAAGATATAAGTAAGAGTACCAAAATTTTAACATAAGAAATACAAGATTTCGTTATAATTTAGAATCATTTCATCAAATATAACAGCATGCTAAAACTAATTTCATAACCAACATTTGTGGATGTTCAAATAAAATAATTGGGCTTGCCATGAAACTATCTCTCGAGACATTCTCCGGTGTACATCCAACTAACATTTTGAGACCCACTAACGAGTTTTTCTGTATCAATATATAAAATAATTTTACTAGCCCTCTCATTAGCGATGGCTTGGATAAGTAAATGCGGTGTCAAATCTCCGACTCAAGGTGTTAGTGTCGGATGCTTAGGTCGTTAATCTACAATTATACTGTTTCTTTGTTAAAATCTATATACAATATGCCTAATCAAATAAAATAAATATAATATACAAAACTTATCACTTAACTAACAATAATATACTTGAAATACCCATTGAATATAATTTAAATTTAGTCTAGGAATTTCTTTTACAACCAAAGTACCCTCTAGGTTTGTGACAAACATGCGCTACTCAAAATTGTCAATATATTTTGCCCTAAATTTTTACACACCCTATTACAAGTCTAGTTTAAACCGCACTTTGTGGATTTGGTTTTTGACTTCGATTACCCAAGTTACGCTAAGTTTTCGACATAGAACTCATAAAAATAGGATATATCCACTATAGAACATTCATTTTCAAAACTTTTATGCAATCTTGTTTCTTCATGAAACAAGCTAATTTTTGGATATGTTATGCTTCTTGATGTCTAGTTTCTGTAAAATTTTACGGCTCATCAATCCAACATTGAAAACTCTCCAAAATCTCATTTTTTCGGAACCCTACTCGAGTTTCCTACAACTGCATCCATCCGAATTTCATCCCATGTTTTAACACAATTCAAATCACTAATGTCATGATCTATTACACCTAAATTCTTCACTTTTCCGTCATTTAAATACCTATATTGGAGCGCATGACAACCACTCACATTTTAGTTGGTTTCGCAAGTGTTTTCGCCACATTGCGCAGATACAAATAGTGTTAACAGTTTTCACCCCTACAATGTTTACAACATTTTCATGCTTTATCACTACTTTGATACCTTATAACTTTTTAAATTTACATTTATCATATACTGCTATCAGCAAACTAAGGCCCCAAAAAAAACCAGTTTATGCCCTACCACATATGTATTATGCACCAACACAAAATCTTTCAAAACTAAAATTCCACACACAAGATTATGCCCTGCCATATATATATATATATATATATTATGCACCAGCACAAATTTTTCCAAAACTAAAATTCCACACACAAGCATCTCTTACACCACCACCACCATTTCACCTTCTCATCATCAAACCTTTCACACAACACATATATATCATTTTCATGACATTCACACATAGCACAATCACAAATTCCATGCCATAGCATTAATTTAACATGAAACAACATAAACCAACAATAAAACAATAACTACTAGTTCAAACAAATCAATTAGCTCACAGATATATAACTTACCATTTTCTTTCCCTTTCCTCTTTCTTTCTCTTCCATTTTCTCCTCCAAGTTTGTTCGGCCACCGCTATTTCCCTTTCTTTACCTTATCTTTTTCCTCTTCCTTGCTTGGCCTTCACCACCTTGCTTACCTTACGCAAACATTTCTTCTCCCTTGCTACAGTTTTCTCTCTTTTCCTCTCCTTTTTGTTTTCTTCCCTTAGCCTTCCCTTGTCTCACGTTTGTCTCTTCAATTTTTCTAAATAATCTTAGAATAATCTAGAATAATGGAGAATTAAAACATAACAAATTGGATTTGGGCCTTTGTGTTTACAGTAAATTAATTTGGGCTTAATTTTATAAAATTAAAATTTGGGTTTGTTTTCTTCTCTTTCCTCCTTGGCTACGTTTTTGTCTTTTTCTTATCTACTTTTGTCTCTTTAATTTGGCTTTTTATTGTCTAAAACATTATAAAAAGACTAAAATTTTGTAGAGAAAAATAAATATAAGTTTTGGGCTTATTTTTAATTAACTATATTTGGGCTCATTTTTATTTAATTTTAGGCTTGAATCAACTTAATTAAATTGGACTTTATTTAGTAAAATCTTGGACTTAATTTAATAACATTATTTAGCCCTAATTATAATAATATAAATATTTTAATAGTGGCTCCACACTTTTCATAATTGTACTTTTTCCCTAACTTTATAGAAATTTTACACTTTAAACCCTTAAATTTTAAAATCCTTTCAATCTAGTACTTACATTGTTTATAATTATCATGGAATTACAAAAGAAATAAAATCATGTACTTAGGTCTATATATATATATATATATATATATATACGACGTTTTATGCTTAAATACTGATTTAACTATACGTGCGGACTAAAAAAATTTCTCAAGTACTAACACATCCAATTACTACACAAATATCGAAATGGAATAAAATTAAATTATGTTAAATTTTGTGGGTTCTGTAATTTTACGCCCAAAAAAAAATTGTCATCAAAATTTATAGGATAAAAATTTTAATCACTCTATGAAAGAATTAAAGACTTTTATTTCCTTTTTAATTTCCTTTATATTACTATTTTCCCACAATTCTTAACCATTGATATGACTTTATTTCTTAACACCTTCTTCTTTCGAAAAAATATTTCCATTCGATTATTTATATGACTTCCCTATCTGACTTGTACTATTTTTAGCCTTTCTCATATCCATTTCTTATTTCTCAATGATAATCTCAATTAACTTAACACTATATAACTTTTATTCACTCACTCTGCTTTAGAACCTGAGAGTTCAATATTAAGTATCTCATATTAGTAATAATAACCTAGAATATAGTCATGTATATATATATATATATATATTTCTAAGTTATCAATTTGTTGTACTATTAATGCCCCAACAACCCAACTTCTTAGTTTCACAATCTGAACCACTTAACTCAGTCTTTTATATCCTTTTAAACTTCAAATAAAAGCTTATCACAACCTTGTAGACTACTACATCCATCACACATTTAGTCCTATACATCACATAATTAGATGAATATTCTCTAACTGTAATAGAATTTAGTCTTACTAATCCTTTTAACATTCATCAAGACTGTCTAATTATATAATCTATGAACTTATTTCCAAAAAATCCTAAAATGATCGTATTCCAAAAATTCCCCTTCTATTTGTACTTTTATCAAACATAAAATATGCATCGGATATCGTTTCACAATTTAACTACATAAACATAAGAGTTTTTTCAATTAAAATATATGTTTCTATTTCAGATTTAATAAAATATGCATATACATTGTTACCTACAAATATATCTCCAAGTTGTGTCTACTACAAATATCACTTCTCTTTTAATTTTAACAAATTTCCTTCCAAGCTTCTTTAAAACAGTAATACTAAATCATTGCTTGTTTCATATCCTTAGCTTATCACAATAAACTTTATCAAATCAGTTTCCTAAGAACAATGATTATATGACCAAAATAATATAATCAGATAAAATATTAAATCTTCACCTTAATCCCAATTTCCCATTCAAAACTTCCAAAATTTATAATTGTAGACTACAAATAACAATTCTCAATTTCACTTTATATATTCTAACTCTCATATAATTTCTCATCTTCAGCTTTCTTGTAAAACCCATTTCTATTCAATACCATTATTTATCAAATTCAAACTTTTTCCTTCTAAGCAGTATATTTAGTTGGCCTAAATCACTATGCTTCAATCACCATCCTTGAAATCAATTTTAGCTTCATGCATGTTAGTTTTCTTCTAATCAACGTCACAGATTCACTACCACCTATCAGATTCTTTTAAATCAACTTCCCCAAATGATTTTCATACTTTAAGATTCTTTAATTACTTAATTCTGCTCTGATCTTAATCATATCTGCCACCTAAATATTAAATTCCAAATCAAATATTCTCTTAAAGGAGTAATAATTTATTATTCATACTTTTAGCAAGATAAGTTTCTATTGGCACTCCCAACAAATAAAATATTTACAAAAGATTTATATGCCCTCCAAATCTATTAACACAATAGCATGTCTATCAAATATAACCATTATACCTATAATTATATTAGAATTTACTTAGACTTCTTTGGTTGTCAAGGCCAACCCTCGAGTCCGAGGTCTAGTCTGTGGTATTTGAACATTCTATGTAACAAAACTATTACTAGCTTCGCCCTTATAAGATGTAGTGGTAACCCTTGGAATAGTAGTACCTATACTCTTCTAAACTTACTCTCTAACTTGTGAATGTTGGGGTACTAACTCAAACACTTCGGTATTCAGGAAAAATTTCTAAATATGTATAATTTGACCACACTAGAAACATTGCATCTTCTCTCTACACTGTCTACCACGATATCTTTGACAGTTAGAACACTATCGATTACTTGTCGATAAAATCAATCGACTCATTCCTTCTGAGCCACCCACTAACCTTACATCTCTAAGTGTTAGACTCCATGGTGAAAATTCGTTAGTACCAGATGATTTACAACTGTACTAGCCATCCCTGAACTCTTATCCTTTTTAATGATTACTCTTGAGAAAACCTAACCTCTTTTCTTTTTTTGAATTTTTCCCTAAACTTTTTCCTTTCATTAACTAATTTCTCTACCCTCAAGATTGATTGAACTAGTTCTTTATAATTTGAAGTTCCAGTAATTCTCATTCGCTCTCTAATACTTAGATTTAGGCCCTCTTTAAATTTAGAACATAAATACTCCTCTGAATTAATCAATTCAGGAACAAATATTGAGAGCTTTCTCAACTCTATTTTGTACTCCATTACTATTCTGCTACCCTGTTTCAAATTTAGATATTCTTGCCTCCTCAGATCTTTGTGAAAACGGCTATAATATTGTTCATTAAACTCTCGATGGAAGTCAGACTAGGTTAATATTGAGGTAGACTTGTCACAATGTTATCCCACCATGTGCAAGCATCATTTTCTAACAATTGTATTACCACATTTAATTTTGTTGCATCATCCATTCTCATATCCTCAAAATTTTCTTCAATATTCCGAATCCAATTCTTAGCCACTAAGGCATCTATCGTCCTTGAAAATACTTCACACCCTAGTTGTCTCACTTCTTTGATTATCTTTGACAGCTCTACTATTGGTCGGATGGGAGCTAGAGGAGTTGGCTGGGGTTGACCTACCCTAGTACTCAAAAGATTCACCAAATACTGAAACATTTCAGGGGTGATATTTTGAGGATTTTAGGCACTCGGCCCGACTGCAACACCGGAAGAAGTGACGACTACTTCCGTTTATGTTGGTTGTAGAGAATGAGAGGCTGTTGCCTCTCCACTCCTAGTAGCATAAGGTCGTCCTCATCTCCTTCTTGGTAACATTATATATATCCTACAATATATGGACATCGTAAATTTTTATTAATTAATTATGACTGTTGTAAGGGATCCATAAACTCACTTATTATACTGAATCCTATTCCCACAAAATATCATCATCTCTACATCTATATAAAAGTAAATTAAATCTTAATAAAATAAATTTAGAACAAAGTAGTGAACACTCCTAATTTATTCACACAAACTCGGCCTGCCAAAACCGAAACGAGTCTGATTGTTGTCAAGATTTAAGCTTAATCCAAAGCAACACAACATTTCAATTAAATAACAAGAACTAAGAATTAGTCTAATACATAAACAAAATTAAATAATCTACCACTTCTTCCAAACTTGGCACTCCCTCCTAACCTAGGTTATGATACCACTAAAATTGTCATGCCCCAATCTACCTATACGGGTACGTAACAACCCCCATACAACCGCGAGATGTACTACTCATTTGTACTCCCACAATTGTGTAAGGCTTCTAATATTCCACCCATACAAATATTTAAAATTCTAAATTTAATATAACACAAATAATGTCCATATAAATACCTATACAGATATAAACACATACTAAATCTACAATATTTGTACCCATAATGTATTTGTCATTCACAAATCGGTAACAAAACATAGTTTATGGATCCCAACTAAACCTCATATATATATATATATATATATATATCACCGGAGACCTTAAGTACCTATAAGTTTCATATAATTCTACTCTATCAAATTTAATCTGGAGAGTGGACTGACGACCTCCTTATAATCTGTCTAATCTGAAAATGTTTTAAAAAAATAAAATAGTGAGTACAAACTCATATTAAATCTAAAAATTATAAAACAAGATATGAGTGAAAGTACTAAAATTTTAACATAAAAAGTACAAGCTTTCATTATAATTCAGAATCATTTCATCAGATATAACAACATGCTAAAATTCATTTCATAACCAACTTCTGTGGATGTTCAAATAAAATATTTGGGCTCGTCATGAAACTATCCCTTAAAATATTCTTCGGTACACATCCAGCTAACATCTCGAGACCCGCTAACGAATTTTTCTATATCAATATATAAAATAATTTTACTAGTTTTCTCATTAGTGTTAGCCTAAATAAGTAAATACGGTGCCAAACATCGACTCATCCGACTGTAACATCTCCTTTGCCTTTTAACAGACGACAAAAGTGGAAATGGTAACCTCTCATTTGTCTCTTAGTAGACGACAAAGACGAAAATAGTAACCTCTCATTTACTCCCTTCCTCGAGAAAATAAGGATTATGTAACATTTCCCTGACCTCATACTTAGGTAAAAGAAAAATATATAACCTCTTCCTTACCTCATACTTGGGTAAGGGTGGAATATCCCTTACCTCATACTCAGGTAAAGGAAAAATATGTAATCTCTCCCTTACCCCTTTCTCAAGTAAGGGCAGAAAAATAATCTGTACACAAATGCACCCAAATTGGACACTTACACCGAAAATCTCAAATATAAAATTAGTATATAACATTCATCGTAAAAATCACATGAAAAAATAATTCAATTATCACATAACCCATCCACAAAACATTTCATAGGTAATCGAAACATCTTATAAAATATACTTTTACTCATAATATATTTATTTTACATTTGCAATATATCCAAATCCTATAAATTCGAACAAAATTAAACATTTAAATCATTTTCTTAAATTCTATAATTTTCATAAAATAAATTAACATTTTAAATCATTCATTTTAAAACCTTTGAAAAATGTATCTATCTACTCATCTGTACGCTCTCAAATCTCCGACTCAAGGTGTTGGTATCGGATGCTTAAGTCGTTAATCTATAATTATATAGTTTCTTCATTAGATTCTATATACAATGTGCCTAATCAAATAAAACAAATATAATATACATAGCTTATCGCTTAACTAACAATAATATACTTGAAATACCCATTGAATATAATTTAAATTTAGTCTAGAGATTTCTTTTATAACCCGAGTACCCTCTACGCTTGCGACAAACATGTGCCACTCAAAATTGGCAATCTATTTTGACCAAAAAAATTTTATGAAACACCTTATTACAAGTCTAGTTTACAGCGGATTTGGTTTTTGACTTCGATTACCCAAGTTACACCAAGTTTTCAACATAAAACTCATAAAAATATGGTATGTCCACGATAGGACATGCATTTTCAAAAATTTTCTACGATCTCGTTTCTTTGTGAAACAAGTTGATTTTCAAATATATTATGCTCCTAGATATCTAGTTTCCATAAAATTTTACGGCTCATCAAGCCGACATTGGAAACTCTCCCAAATCTCATTTTTTCTAGCCCTACTCGGGTTTCCAGCGACTACATCCATCTGAATTTCGTCCCATGTTTTAACACAATTCCAATCACTAATTTCATGACCTATCACACCTAATTTCTTCACTTTTCCATCCACTAAACAGCTATATAGGAGAACATGACAACCGCTCACATTTCACTTAATTTCGCAAGTGTTTTCGCCATACTACACACATACAAACACTGTTATTAGTTTTCACCCCTACAATGTTTACAACATTTTCATGCTTTATCACACTTTGATACTTTATAACCTTTTTAATTTACATTTATCATACAATAATGTCATCAAACTAAGGCTCTAAAAAAAACTAGTTTATGCCCTGCCATATATATATTATGCACCAACACAAATTTTTCCAACACTAAAATTCCACACACAAGCATCTCTTACACCACCACCACCATTTCACCTTCTCATCATCAAACCTTCGACACAACACACACATATATATCCTTTTCATGACATTCACACATAGCACAATCACAAATTCCATGCCATAGCATCAATTTAACAGCACATAAACCAACAATAAAACAATAACTACTAGTTCAAAAAAATCAATTAGCACACACATATATAACTTACTCTTTTCTTTCCCTTTCCTCTTTCTTTCTCTTCCCTTTTCTCCTTCAAGTCAGTTCAGCCACCCCTATTTCACACCAACATCTCTTCTCCTTTGCTATGGTTTTCTCTCTTTTCCTCTCATTTTTGTTTTCTTCCCTTAGCTTCCCCTTTTCTCACGTTTGTCTCTTCAATTTTTCTAAATAAGCTTAGAATAATCTAGAATAATGGAGAATTAAAACATAACAAATTGGATTTGGGCCTTTGTGTTTGTAGTAAACTAATTTGAGCTTAATTTTATAAAATTGAAATTTGAGTATGTTTTCTTCTCTTTCCTCCTTGGCTACATTTTTGTTTTTCTCTTGTCTACTTTTGTCTCTTTAATTTAGCTTTTTATTGTTTAAAACATTGTAGAAAAGCTAAAATTTTGTGGAGAAAAATAAATACAAGTTTTGGGCTTATTTTTAATTAACTATATTTGGGCTCATTTTTATTTAATTTAGGCTTGAATCAACTTAATTAAATTAGACTTTATTTAGTAAAATTTTATACTTAATTTAGTAACACTACTTAGCCCTAATTATAATAATATAAATATTTTAATAGTGGTTCCACATTTTTCATATTTGCACTTTCTCCCTAACTTTATAGAAATTTTACACTTTAACCCCTTGAGTTTTAAAATCCTTTCAATCTAATCCTTACATTGTTTTTAATTATCTTGGAAATGCAAAAGAAATAAAATCATATACTTAGGTCTATATATATATATATGACGTTTTATGCCTAAATACTGATTTAACTGTACGTGCGTATTAAAAAAAATTTCTCAAGTCTTAACATGTCTAATTACTACACAAATACCGAAATAGAATAAAGTTAAATTATATTAAATTTTGTGGGTTCTACAATGTTGCCTCTAATAAAGAACCACTTTTTCTTCCAGTTCTTGTTGGAGGTGAGGTTACCTGTAACAGGGTTCTTCTTATTATAGTAGTTTTGAAGGTAGAACTACCCCAGACTCCTAATTGGATTTCTCTTCAGAATGTACATATATTTAATTTCCTCGAGAAAGGGAGCAAAGTTTGTGATTTGATACCACACAACGTACAGACTTGACAAGATCTTCCAACTATTTAAGTTCAATTGGTATAGAGGAATCCTGAATGAGTCATGAATATGGGTAAAATAACTTTGAAGGGGGAGCCTAACATCTATATAGAAAAATTTCTCATTAAAAGCTATCTCACCCTCAAGTGGATAGCTTGGAAGTTCATTTACTCCTAGAACTCTAAGATAGACACCTTCGAGAATCCTATACAATCTAATGTACACTTCTAAGTCTAATTCTGTTATAACAAAGGGAAACCTATCCCCCCCCAAACTGTGCTAGGTCTCGCCTCGCCAAGATAGGAGGAGCAACAGTGACGATAGCTTGTCCCTTGCCAAGGTTCTTTCACTTATAAGCCATTTTCTATTTTTTATAAGAGAAAAAGATATGGTTAAAGGCTGTTCCAAAATCATCAATAACTCGAAAGGGTGGACCTAAAGGTCTCTAAACCTAAGAAAACGTCTACTAATTTCCTTAATCAATCAATTATGCCATAAAATCAATCACAAATGAATAAAGGAGAGAAAAAGAGACTTAGTGTTTATAGTTGCTAAAAAGAAGAACTTGAAGTTGTCAAAGATTTGAAACTAAATTACTGTTGCTTTGCTGCTGTTGAAGTTGTTTGCAAAGGAAGAATGACGATGTAAAGGTGAAGACAAAAGAAGTAAAAAGGTAAGAGGCAGAGTATTTAAAAGAGCGGAACAACCCCAACCTCCAATGCACGTTACAAATCAAGGAATAGGATGATGCCATGTCAAAATAGAAGCTGAGAGAATGTCTTCCATTTATGAAATGGGACGGCCATCATTATAGACAATTAGATCTCTAGGGGTCCGAGGCATCGTAATCCCAGAAGCTAGTCATATACTGTCATGTATTGGAAGTAGACGATTTTCAAGCTGAGCATTTAAGAGCAACGAGCAGGCATGTCTTGTCAAATGAGCACTTCAGTTTTTGTCAAAAAAAAAAAGTTATTTTTTACTAAAACTAAGGGGCTTGATGTTGAGAAATAATCTAGTATACCTAATGCCCACAAGGCTACGGGCCCCAAACGATCTTGTACGTAGAAACTACCAGCGTTCTGAGATCAAACGTCACCCGAGAAGTGTTGTCCTAATAGTAAAAGGCACAAAACTTTCTCAGAAGCCAAGACATAAGGGAATAAGGAAGTCTCGGGTTGGCATCTTAAATTAACACAAGGGTCTCGGTCACAGCTTACAAGGGTCTCGGCCACAGCTTATAAGGGTCTCAATCACAGTTTATAAGGGCCTTGGTTAACTTATAAGGGTCTCAGATGTACAACACCAGAGCTTATCTCAAATGAATAGAAAAGTCTCTGACAAAGATTCCCAAGACTTATCGACATTTACGTATTTATGAAGGGTTCATTTGCTTCCCATATCTTTCCCGGATTATTTTTTAACAAGGATTCTTATTAATTAAGACTTTTTACATAATAAAAATTATAAGGGTAAGGTTCATGTAAAAGGCACGTGATTCCATGAAATCTGGAGGCCGATGCTTAACTTATGGAATCCCCTTGATTTGCATAATGAGATATTTATTTCTGAATTTCATAGGAATTCTACTATATTAAAGAGACATAAACATCTATAAATAGACTAACTACGACCAAGTATGACTACTAAAATTTTGGTAAAAAGAACTACAAGTCTCCTAAGCTTTCTCTCTCTAATGCAAAACCCTAACTTAAACATCAAATGGTTTTCGCCGAATAACCAACTTTTACCCTTGAAGTTGCAGGTTAGAAAAATGTCCAAAGAAGAAGAAGATCGTTGCAAGTGCACGGATTCCACAGAGAGAATTTTTGCTGCATTAACAATTAGTATATCTGATGTAATTGCTAATTAATGTAACTGGTAATTTTTTTTAAAATAGTATAAAAAAAATTTGAGGTTCAAACTTTAATATACCAAATCGAGAAAAGAAAAATATTTCAAAAAAATATTGTTGTATAAATTGGAAAGCATCCATGCCAATACAATGATATGTTATAACTATTTTGTTATACGTGATAATACTACATGTGATGTTACAAATAAATCTTTTTCTCAGTTAGTCAGCTTTCCAAATATATCTGTTAAATAAGACTTGTAGCAATTAATACAATACAATTATATATGAAAAATTAGGATTTAAAGTCAACACTTCGCGGAAGCAACACAGCTAGTCTAAGGATTTTTTTTCTTGTTCTAGCTATTGAAAATGCGTTTTTGCGGTTTTGACATGAGTTGTGGATTGAGAGCGATCTGTCAATAATTCTTCGATTCTTCAATATTTATGTTGAATTGTTAAGATTTGCTAAAGTTTATAGAATATTTTATTTTTTACATTTATCGAGAAGGAAACACCATTGCATATTTGCTAGCAAATTTGGGGTTATAATATCTCTCCTTTCATTGGAGATTTCTTTTGTGTTGTTGTTTCTTTTAATTATGAGTATTATTTTTTTTTATATTATTTCATTTTTCCGTCTCATAAGTAGTCAACTTATTTCACTTTTCATTATTGCGAAGTCTCAATGCTGTCTTGCAACAAAAAAATAAAGGCAAACTTTATGTGCGAAGAAGCGGCAAGCTAAGAGAATTTATTGATGAAAGGAAAATATATTGCAAGATGTGCAAAGAACATATCTAAAGAGTAGTGCTACAAAAACCGAATAGCGAAATATAATTTCTTGACCAATTTATTTGAACAATATTTGACACGCTGTCTGCATGGTTGGTCTAGACTCTGAACTCTCATCTAAGCATGAAAAGGCAACATCCATGATTGATGTCAATTTGTTCTAAACGTCGAGTGATGGAGTTGAAAGCCGAGAGTTCAACATTTCAGTAAGTGCAATGTGTTGGAGATATGCCCTAGATCCAATCGTGTCATGCGGTCTAGGGATATCATCCTTATGTATATATGTATTATTGT
>JAXCLQ010061388.1:0-16164 GCA_035584115.1 Cedrela odorata | reverse complement strand
ATATATATATATATATATATATATTATGTTTTTGGTACTGCATGCAGGAGTGTCGCAAGGAATGGGTAGGAATGAGAAAGGCTTATGGTGCAGTTTGGGACATTTCTAATTCGCCAACGGAACCAATGAACTTTGAGGTTTCAAGTGGGTGGAAGCATGGGGCTGACATGGGTTGTGGCAAAAAATGCTATCCCAAGAGATTGGGAGGCTGGAGTTGCTTATGACTCTCAAATTCAGCTTAATTAAAAAGTTCTTTTAAGAATATCCCAAGTTATATCTATAAAAGAATAGAATAGGAACTGCTAGTTGATCGTTTACTGGTTATTAGTAGTATTTGTAGGCCTGGAAGTGCTACTTTGCGTTTCTTATATTAGTTGTCTTGTGTCATTAAGTATGCACTAGTTGCTGAATAATAATTGGGATTGTGTACTTTAATTTCCGTGGTTGAGTATATGAATAAGACTCCACTTTCTTAGATCTTTTGTTGATTTGTCCTGTAATCATTTGTAAATTGTGCATTGTATTGCTTATATCCCTTAATTTTGCTGTACTAGGTAATTTGTCCATTCAAATCAAAACTTGATATGATAAATTATGGGGACTAAATAGTACTACCAATTCTACCCATGTAAAAAGAACAGTAGCGCACGTTTGCCTCTTTGCCCTAAACCCTAAACTCAAAATGTTATTACTCGTACATATATTCTAGCCCGATAAAATGACTTTTGTTTGTTGGATTCTTTTTTTTTTTATAATTATAATCAACTTCTTAGTTTTATTATTATTTAATGTTGTTATTGTTATTTTTTTTTTGTTTTTGAAAGTAAATATGTTTGTTTGTTCTTTCTAAAAAAAAAGAACTCTACTATCTTAAATAAATAAATAAATAAGAAATGGTTCATGAAACTCGGAGCATGAAGCATGTTCATGGTATTTCATACATTATTATATTAGTGCGGCATAAAAATACTTAATTTGAGTTAGATGCACATAATTTAGCTAATATTAACTTAAATTAGTTGAAGTTAAAAAGGGAATGTTTAATTGAAGACAGAAGTTAAAAGTTCAAATAGTCCAACGTGGTCCAACACTTTAAATTTTAAAACAAAGTGTTAAGACACTTATGGTATTTTTAGTATTTTAAACTTTAAAACAAAGTGTTGGGCAATTTATATTTAGTATCGTCAAGCACTTGTAGGATGCATTTTGGTTCAATTCGAATATTTTTAGCTAAAATAATAATAATAATAATTAGAAGTTGGTTAAATTTAAATTGGTCCCTAAATATAGACTACAATTGCAAAAGAAATACTTATTTGTTTGTGTGTTATGTAATCCATTCATATCTTTTCGATAAATTTTGTTACACAAGCTGCAGCACAACTGACTTGTCGACCAATAATCTATACTTAATTATTAACTCCAATTTACTATATAGTCGATCCATGTTTTAATTGGAGATTAACAAATCTTTACAATTGTAAAAATAAAATAAAATCAGTTATTCAAGTATTATTACAATCATTAAGAGTGGGCAAAGAAAAAAACTAAAATTGACTAAACCAAATCGAATTGATAGATTTTAGTACTTATAAATTTTGTTTTCAATATTTAAAGTTATTTGACCAAATAGAAAACCTAACAATTTGATTTGAGATATACCCTTTCATTCAACATTCACAACATGAAGAAAAAGTAATCCTACATTATAATTTTTTGATAAAACTTTCGATTCTCTGTTGTAGACTACTCTAAATAGGTTGTTTAAAACAATGAGACACAAGTGACAATACAAAATCCATTAATTGGGAAGTGTAGCAGTATTCTGTACAAGCAAGGAAGCGAATGAAAACCACCAAACTGTCACTGACTAATCCTTTCAACCCAGAAGCTGAGATCAACTTAAAGCATTACAGTGAATGTCTGCATATAATAAAGCAACCACCAAAACATAATTAAATATTTGGCCTCCAGAAACAATTTCTTTTTTTTTTTTTTTCTTTTTCTGATTAAGACTTCAGATTCTTGGCAAAATGAAGAATTTTCCAGAATTAGAGCTGCAGCACAAAGTCCCATCCAGTGCAAGAAAATCAAGACAAAGGTGGAACCAAGTGTGTGTTACCGATTTGAGCTGTCTGTGAGAGTAATGGCATCACATATACAATGCATTCATTAAACATCACCAAATGGAACAAGTAATAATATCATAACAAACAATGCACTTCAATACGTATTGTCACACTCTTAACAAAAACAAACATAGCGGAATTCAACAGGTGTATACAGACAGACGGACGGCCATATAGATCCTCCTCTTTGTGTGTATATTAGAACCAGAAAAATGGTGGGAGTTAACCAAGTAAGTTAAAATGAGAGACAAGAAAGTACCCCTTTTTTTGCAAATCAAAACTTCTTCTGTTAGCCTGCCTCAGTACAACCGACCAGTGCATTCTGATGAACCACAATAGCAAATCTTCTTCTTAATATTGCCATAAGAATCATGAACTTGATCTATCACATAATTGTAGTGATAAGTTAGCTCTTGCAAGGGTGGAATGTTCTCGGCAGCAAAGAGCATTATGTGAGGCATTCTCTTGTCCTCATGATCATAAAGGACATTTTGGGCATACAGATTGGGAGAACAACTATGGTTAATGAATCTCCCCACATTGCCATACTGTGCTGCATCAATGGTAAATCCGCCATTCTCCACAACTCCACAAGAACTCGATAGTGCATCAAGCATGAGAGCCGAAAGTCCATCCCAAAGAGAATTATCATTGTAATTATTCCCAATATCAAACAGATACTCATCGTTACCGGTTATTTTTTCCGCTTCCTTCCCTTCAAGGAGCTCCCCCACATACTCACAGATAAAACTTCCCGAAGGAATGGAACCTGGGGATCTCACACCCCATCCTCGTGTTTCAGTTTTAAATATCTCAAGCTGAAATCTGATACCCTGTTGGGTGACTCTATTATAGCAAGAAGGATGGCACTTGCAAGCAGGACCACACTCATAGATAAGGGGCTTCGCTTCAACAATAGCCCCATTGTGGCTGTATGGAATCTCCCATCCATTTTTAGCCGTGCAAGAACATTTCCCCAACTCTGAACATCCATTACTGCAATCACAACCCTTTGGAGGAATAGTGCGGCACCAATCAGGATATATTATATTAATAATGTAGGTAAACAGTGGGGCCTTCTCATCATCAATGGTGTTCACAGCACAAATAGCAATCAACTCCTTTCCTTGTGAGATATCATCTACACATAGACCCTCGCGTACTTCTTATTTTTTGCACTTCCTCACCACTTTCCAAGCAAGCTCTGGGTGACCCGGAATTTGGGCCAACCCAAATTTGAAAACAAGCTTACCGTGTGGCCCCACATCTTGCCAATATCGCTCCACCAAATGTAGCTAATCATAAATGTATGTCCTAGATGAATCAGAGGCCTTTGTCTCACCACGGATCACTCTGATTCTTCGCATGTTTGCTATTCACTAAAGCTAGATTCCCTCGTTCAAGCTTCTGATCTTCAGGTTCCTTGTCTCCATTCATCACATTCCCTCCCTGACCGGTGTAAGTCAAAACATCTGAGTTGTCTAAGTCATCATCGTAACCCCCTTATGCTACAATACTTGTAGCAACAATTTTTCCATTGTGCTTGACATAATCTATACTACCTGAATTTGTCGATGAAGACCAATAATATTGAGCTCCACTCTGTAATGAAACTCGTCACCGGCTTCA
This sequence comes from Cedrela odorata, assembly GCA_035584115.1. Classification (NCBI taxonomy): domain Eukaryota; kingdom Viridiplantae; phylum Streptophyta; class Magnoliopsida; order Sapindales; family Meliaceae; genus Cedrela; species Cedrela odorata. Next base: position 12,406 of record JAXCLQ010061388.1, on the reverse strand, counting down.
ACTCCTGGAACAGATCCGATGATTTGTTTGCCTAAATTGACATATTTATTTTTGTCCTTGACAATCCTTGCTGCTTGATAATCAACCCTCTTATGACTATTTTGTCCACTCGGCTTTGCTTCTTCTTTCTGCAATAGCTTCCTACAGACAGCTTGAAACAGACGCAATATCTCCCTCACCTAGTTTCGGGAGCTAGTAGCATCACCACCTGAACCACTGGGAAAAGGAGGGAGGGTCACATCAAAAATATGTGGTCTTTGATCCACAAAAAAGTTTTCACGTTCTCTATCTTTCCCAAAAGAATCTTCCTCTTTCCTGATCACCACTGCACCCATACTTTCATAAGCATTTACTCTCAGAGATGAATTTTTCTTATTGTATGATCCTCCGCAGCTTTCTCTTTATTCATTGTCTTGGAAGCGAATTTAGGCAGAGGCAGCAACTTCTGTCTTTTGCTTTCACCAGTGCCACTAGTAGATTTTGATTTGCAGGCCCTGTCCCCGGCCTCCAAGGACAATTCGACGATGCCATAAGACCATGCACAACAACCAGGCTCAATGGAAGCTGTAAACTTTCCGAATCTTCGCTTTGGAACTGATTATTGCCTGCTGATAAATCTGAACAGTTTCTATCAAGCTGTTTCTCCGCTCCATAAACCACGATATCCCTAACTGGATTTTCCTCCAAAACTCCAACATCCCCGTTACTCGATTTAATGACCGCCCCAGTCTTACTGTCAAACCGGTAATCTTTAGTCTTGTGAAGAGATATAATGCTCTTTCCTCTCATCTATTCCTGATCAATTATCACATTCGTGGAAGAAGTTTCAAACTCATCATGATTCTTCATTTCCAAGGTAGCATGCCATTCAAATTCAGCTAGAACTTTTCCACCGGTGATTCTAGCGTCACCTCCAAACCCGCTCGTGCAAGCTTCTCGATCATAACCATTATCTCCAATTTGATTCACATCGGTCTCCACTGTCCCTTTCAATGGTTTGTCTTTGGTTCCAGACTCCTCTCGACCCAAACTCTCCAAAGAAGAAAGTGCTCCCGTGCACTTTTCATGACTAAGACGTGGAGCATTTGTCCCACAGAATGGTGGAAAGTCTCTGATAGCAGACACTCTTCTCCTAGGATGATAATTTTTAGTCAAAGTTTTCTCCAGATTATTGCCATAGTTAAATCTGAAGCCTATTTAGCCTTGCATAAGCACAGCCAAGGCATTCTTCAGAATTTCAGAAGCATTGCTGGCAGTGAAGGGAATCTGGACGTAAAGACAAAACGATTGTATCAGCAGACATAATTTGCAGAAATCTCACCACAGCATAACGACCTCCGTACCTCATGATTTGCTGTCACCCTATGTCCTTTTATTCTCTGTGTTGTTTTTGTTTTTATTGTACCCTTTCTTTTTCACCTCTGTAAAGAAAGCTGTTTATATATACGGCACCACCTTTCTCCTTTTTTGATTGTATTATAAGAGCTGTGTAATTTTCTCTAGTGTAAGAAAAAACACTCAAGCTAATAAAAACGATTCTTCTCATAATTTTAACTTGGTATCAAAGCTGGGATCCAAAATTATGGCTTCTTCCAGTCAATCAGGAAATTCCTTACTAGCAAACACAGCCTCTCAGAATTTCACAAACAGCACTAAAGGTGCATTCTCTTTTCCAAATAAAATCAAACTCACATAAGCAAACTTTTTGCTCTAAAAATCTTAAGCACTTCCATCAATTAGAAGAAATAATTTAGAAGATTATCTTGACAAGAATACACCAATACTCAACAAATTCATATCATCCAATGAAGGTGATGAACACAGTTCCTCCGTCATTAATCCAGCTTTTAAGATCTGGAAGAAGCTGGATTAACAACTTATGGGTTAGATCATTTCCACCCTAAGTGAACTGGCAGCTGTGATTGGATGTTCATTTTCTGCTAAACTTTGGGAAGCACTCGAGAACGTTTTTGTGGCTAAATCTATGTTGAAGATTGTTAACCTGCGAAGTCTAATCACCTTAACCAAGAAGGAAGGTCTCAGCATCTCTAAATACTACATGAAGATCAAGGCTGTGCAGATGCCTTAAAGGCAGCTAATGATTTTGTCTCTAATAGAGACTTAATTCTCTACGTCCTGGGAGGACTAGGAAGAGATTATGACTCAATCATAGTCAATGTCTCTTCTAAACCAGAAACTCCAAGAGTAGATGAAGTTTACTCAATACTCCTCAGTCAGGAAAACAAAATTGAAGGTTAGAATGGATCATTCAACTCAAACATCACTCATGAAGTTACTGCCAATCTCACTCAAACAAGCACAAACCAGAAAATGACATGGTCTAGTGGAAATCTAAATAACTTCAATAGAGGTTCCCAACATGGTAAAGGCAGAGGAAGAGATGCTGGAAGAGGATCTAATCCCAAACTATAATGCCAAATCTGCCTGGTCACATGGTCTCGAATTGCTGGCATAGATTCAACAAAAAGTTTGTTCCTTAATAGGGAAAACAAGAAAACAAAGCTGCTTACCTTGCAACTCCAAAGACTATGGCGGATCCATCCTGGTACATGGACAGTGAGGCTACCAATCATGTCACCAACACCTTGAACAATCTTGCCATCAACCAAAAATACAAAGGTGATGAGAAACTTGCAGTAGGTAATGGACAAAATCTATCAATTTCTCACATTAGTTGCACAAAACTTCACACTCCACATACACAAGAACCTATTCTTTTAAATAAAGTCTTGTATGTCCCTAAAATCACCAAAAATCTCATCAGTATTTCTCAATTGTTAACTAATAATAATGTTTCAACTGAATTTCACAAAAATTCTTGTGTTGTGAAGGATTTGAAAAAAGGGAAAGTAATACTACAAGGAGTGGTTAAGAAGAGTTTGTATCAGTTGTTGAAATGTGCTTTCAATATGCTTTCAAAAAATTCCAATCTAAAGTCCAATCATGTAGTGTCAACATATGATTTGAAAACTCAAAAGATGCTTGATTTATGGCACCAAAGATTGGACCATTCTTATGTAAGAGTTTTTAGAAAAATCATTGTCAATTGTATTGATTTGGATCAAAAGAAAACTCAAGCTAAGTCCTTATCTTTTTGTTCTGCATGTTAATATGGGAAAATGCATAGAATGCCATTCAAATCTTCTGAGACTAAGACTAAAATACATTTGGAATAGATACACACAGACCTTTGGGGTCTAGCACCAATACCCTCTATTAATGGTTATAAATATTACATAGTATTTGTTGATGACCTTATAAGATACACTTGGATTTATCCACTTTTCTACAAATCTGATATTGCTGCAGTATTCAAGCAATTCAAAACACTTGTTAAAAATCTATTTGATCTCAAAATTAAGGCCTTGCAGTGTGATTTGGGGGGTGAATTCAAAGTTCTTGAAAAATTTCTGAATGAACAAGGAGTGAATCGTAGATATGCTTGTCTTCACACGCATCACCAGAATATAATAATTGAAAATAAGCACCGACACCTTATAGAAACTGGCATCACTCTCTTAGTATACTTAAACATGTCTCTTAGATTCTGGTGGGAAGCTTTCTTTACTGCCACTTATCTGATCAATAGACTTCCAACCTCAATTCTTCAAAACAAATCACCTTATGAGATGTTGAATGGCCTAAAACTAGGAAGTTTTTGAAGATTTTTGACTGTGAATGTTATCCTTTCCTTAAACCTTATAACAAACACAAGTTCCAGTTTCACACTTCTAAATGTGTGTTCATTGGTTATAGTCCTCTTCATAAAGGTTATGTATGTATGCATCCTTCAAAAAGAATTTACATAGCTAGGAATGCTATATTTAATAAGGAATCTTTTCCTTTCCATTCTGATTCAAGTTTTGTGTCAACTACCCCTCAGAAAACTCATGACATTGCATATTTTGTGATGCCTTACTATGTTTTTCCTAATTGGTTTGTTAATGCACACAAAGACACAATAGCAACTGATAACAATGCTCAACTAGCTAACTCTGCAGCAGAACATGTCACTTCTTCTTCTGCATAACAACAGCCAACTCAAAATAATTCCTCTTCTACTCAATCTCAAACATTAGTCTCAGCATCTTCTGTCTCTCAGCCACACATTTCCTAGCCAGCAAACCACATTGTGCTTCAAGAACCACATCACCCTATGCAGACAAGATTGAAATCAGGTATTTTCAAACCTAAAACTTATGCGACACAAAATCATCATCCACAGCAGAAGCAAATTCCTTCAAGTGTAGAAGAAGCACTAGGTAACCCAAAATGGAAAGCTGCAATGCAGGAAGAATATAATGCCTTGGTTTAAAATTAAACATGGAATCTTGAACTTGCTCAACAAGACAAAAAGATTATTAGAAATAGATGGGTTTTTAAAATCAAATACAATTCAAATGGAAGTGTGCAAAAATACAAGGCAAGGTTAGTTGCTAAGGAGTTTCTTCAGACTCTTAGAATCAACTTCATTGAAACTTATAGCCCTGTAGTGAAGTCTTCCACAATCAAGATAATTCTGACTATTGCAGTTCATAAAAATTGGGTTATAAGACAGATTGATATCAACAATACCTTTTTGAATGGAGACCTCACTGAAACCATGTACATCAGCCAACCTGTTGGTTTTGAGAACTTAAAACATCCTCAACACATCTGTAAATTGAACAAAGCTCTCTATGGACTTAAACAAGCTTTAAGAGCTTGGTTCGACAAACTGAAAGGTGCCTTGCTGCTCTGGAATTTCACCAATTCTAAGTCTGATACCTCTATTTTCCATAGGTTTAACAACAAAGAAATTACGTTGCTCTTGATTTATGTGGATGATATAAGTGTCACTAGAAGTTGTGAAAGGGAAATTGACAATCTTATCAAAGCACTTGATAAAAGTTTTGCATTAAAGGATCTATGAAATCTACATTTCTTTCTTGGTTTTGAAATCACAAGGACTGTTAATTCTCTACTCATGAGTCAGAGTAAATACATAACAGACTTGCTGATCAAAACAAATATGTTGAAGTCCAAGGGAACTCCCACACCTATGGCGATAAAATTGAAACTCAGCAAGTCAGATGGCAGACCATTCAATGATAAAACTCGCTACAGATGGTAATAAGATCCTTACAGTAGGCCACCCTCTCAAGACCTAAATTATCATTTGCAGTGAATAAGCTTAGCCAATTCATGAGTAATCCTCTCGATACACACTGGAAAGCTTGCAAGAGGGTCTTAAGGTACTTAAAAGAGACAACTGATTTTGGTTTGAAATTCAGAAAATGTGATAACTTGGATCTTTGTGGCTTCTTAGATGTTGATTGGGCAAGAGATGGTGATGACAGAAGATCAACAAGTGCATACTGCATTTTTCTGGGTGAAACCTCATTTCCTGGAGCTCTAAAAAACAACATGTGGTGGCGAGATCGAGCGCAGAGGTTGAATATAGAGCTCTAGCACTTGCTTATTCAAAAATCAATTGGATAAAGTTTCTGTTGAGTGAACTTAACTTCAGTGTCAATGCTCCTTTGATACTATGGACAGACAGCTTGAGTGCAGCTGCTTTAGTTGCCAATTCGGTTTATCACGCTAAAACAAAGCATATTGAAGTGGATGTACATTTTGTAAGAGATAAAATCTCAAACAAAGAAATTGTCATTCATCCTGTGTCTACTAAAAGTTAGGTTGCAAATGTTCTACCAAACCTCTCGGACAAGAAAAGTTTGAAGACTTCGTATGCAAGCTTAAGGTTGAATTGAATAACTTAAACTTGAATGGGGGAGTTAAATCTTAAGCTTATTTAGCCTTGCACAAGCACAGCCAAGGTCATTCTTCAAAATTTCAGAAACATTGCTAGTAGTCAAGGGAATCTTGACGTAAAGACAAAATGAATGTACCAGCATACATAATTTGCAGAAATCTCACCACAGCATAACGACCTCCGTGTCTCATGATTTGCTGTCACCCCATGTCCTTTTATTCTGTGTGTTGTTTTTGTTTTTATTGTACCCTTTCTTTTTCACCTATGTGAAGAAAGCTGTGTATATATATATATATATATATATATGACACCACCTTTCCCCTTTTCTAATTGTATTATGAGAGCTATGTAATTTTCTCCCATGTAAGAAAAAACACTCAAGCTAATAAAAAGGATTATTCTCAGAATTTTAACTGCCATCTGGAATGGTTTTTGGAAAATCAGGTGGTGAGCATCCCTTCAAACCATGTTGTGGGATCATTTCTTCCTTTGTAACACCAATATCCACCCTATTCAAATTTTTGACACAAGATTAGATGAGAGCAGAGGAGTTTCTGCCTCGGGGAGAACTATACAAACAACGGCTTCATTATTGGGCATCAAATTGATCCGTGAAGTAAACCGTCCACACCCAGGTGGAAAATCCCGAACAGCAGAAACTCTTCACCACTTATTTTTGGGTAAACAACCTTGAGAACCACAATGACCATTTTCCATTGGCAATTTTCCAGATCTATCATCAGAATGGCTACCACTAGTCAATGAAACCGCTCTTGCTGACTCTGTATGCAACAAATTGTCCATAACCCCCATCCCAACTCATAAAAGAAAGTAATTGAAAACGAACTGAAAACCAAGCATAACCATCATTAATCCTCTCCATAACTAAACATAATGATTGCCTCAAAGTAAATAGTTAACTAACATAAGAGCAACATGGAAAGCAAATCGAAGAGACATCCATGTGCCAAAATTAAAATACATGCAAAGAAAAGTTACATGAACTATTAATTGAAAGACTAGTAAAGAAAGGTGTAGAATGACAAACAATCTAATTGCGCCACATTTTTTCAATAACATCGCCGAAATTGAAGCAAACTCATGTTCAACAAAGCCATAAATAAAGAAACAAGATGTTGTGCAGCATCATGAATTTCATGATCAAGAATTATAGTTGTCCTTGGGTTCCATAAGACTAAAACGAAAGAACATTCAAAAATCCTGGTAAAAATGAAAAGTGAACATCAAAGCAACACAAACCATCGTTGGACATTAGTTTCTTAAACCCCATATCATAGATCCTAATAATCACATGTTTCAGAAAATTTTTATTTTCCCTTATTTTCTAGGAAACCAAACAGAACCTACAAAACCCACAACTCAATATGCAATATAAGTACAAAAGAATAAGAAAATCAACTACTTATAATCCATGAAAATCATATCATACATCAATATATAACTAACTAAGGTTTAAAATAATCATAAATACAAACAAGGATTCACATTCTAATTCAGTTTTCCCACATTATTTCAGTAACCAAACATTCTCTCCAAAGCAGATATGTCCAATGTTTTGTGTATCAAAATTTTAAATATTAATGTTATTTTGTTTTGATTTAAAGTTAGAAAGTTATATTTACAAAGTTTAGAAACCATTTTAAAACGACATTGCACAATAACTACCAAACATAGGTTGTCAAAAGGGCAATATGGATCCTCTATTTATCATTATTATAAATTTTTGGAGTTCACATACGTTAGTTTGCAATTTTAGATAATCATCAAAATGGTGTGTTTTGATGTCTACTTAAAAACTTATATGTAAATCAGTTAAATTATAATTCTAACTCATATTATGAATAAGACATAATTATTGAACAAATTACACAATATAATTCACTTAAACTCGATTAATATTATTAAGACAACCCTTTAATTCAATTAGCGTGACTAACAAAATTTACACGTTTAATTCGATTAACACAAAGCTTCCATGTGTAAGCTTAAACAAAAGCAATTAGCCAACTGCTTGTCATGTATTCTTTTAGCAATATAATCTATAATAGTGTTAAAAACCTAATTTTCACTCAAGCATTAATTACACAATATTTTATTGATAATTCAGACATTACCGTTAAGTACCTTATTATCAGACGACAATACCTCAAACATAATTAATCTCATTAGGTTGTATGAAAAATGAAGCTACATTTAAAATATAATATAAATGATTTGATACTATATATATATATATATATCATATGGTAAGGAAGAGAAATAATTCTTCGCCACTAAAAATTGGAAAACTACTATTGTACCTTAATTAGAGAAGTAACTCACAGTTAAAGGAGTTATTTACAGTTACTACTGCACAAAAATAATGACTCTTAAAAATTATAAAAGAAACTAATTTTTGGAGGCGGCAAACCTACACCGTTAGGCTATCAAATTGAAATAAGAAACCAACACATACTAAAATTATTTCAAACAAAAAATATTGGTTAAAAAGTATTTTATTTTAATTTATTTATTTTTATTAATTATTGAGATTTCTCTACTAGCTTAAGATTTGGTAGGTCATCTCCAAAAAACCAGCACCCGCTCTGAGTTTTATTTTTTTAAAATTTATATATTATTTCAATTTAATTCAAGCAAGAAAAGTACTACAAATAATTAATCTAATATAACAATTTCTTTTTTTTCATTAGATATATTTTTTCATAATTTTTTTTGTTATTATTATCATTTTTTTCTCTAACTTTTTACATAATTATTTACTAGTTTAATTATCATTATTTCATAAACACAATAAAATTAAACAAGTAATATTAGGTAAACATCTTAACTTTAGATATATAGTTCTTAATTTTCTTTTCTAAATTTCTTTAATCATATGAAATACAATCAAAACCATATTAACATTAATCTCTAAAACTAACACCATACTTTAGAAAGTATTATGTTTACTTAATTATTTAATAAAGTGGAAAATAATTTATTTATTTCCTTTCTATTTATCTAATAAATAAGAGAATATTTTATTAATACAACGAAATATAACTAAGAAATATTTTATTATATAAACGTTACAAGCTTAAGGACCGAAATGTTATATTACAAAGACTTAAGGACTGAATGCTTACAAAGACTCAAACATTCAAAACTTACTAACCCTCAACTCGACTCCCACTTTGAATGTTTTACTACAAACCAGAGGCATCTTTATATAGACACATAAGGATATTCTAGAATGGTGACTCACCATTCCAATACATTCACACTTATCCTTATCTTACTTTACACCTCACATATACATTATTACAATGCTTTATGTCACATCATTTTTGGATAACTCATCATCCTTATTTATACAACTCATACTACAAGACAACACACTTTGCTATAACTCATACTTTACTTTATATCACATTAATAGTCACATCATTCACCATTGCTTTCGTTGGGTCCACTATGTCTTCCGCTTTAATCTGTATCTTCGTTAGTGTCATTCCAACGGCTAACTTTTATCTCATCCCATTGTTGTTCTAGATCATCAAGATCTAGATCTTAATCTTCCGGATTGATCTGCTGCAATGGTTCTATATCTGGCATTGGCCAGTCTAGCCATTTTATCTACATCATAGGTTCTTGTAGGTTGGACCATTCGTCTTCAATCCATGGTGGCGATGCTGGTGGGGTAATCTCATTTTCTCATCCTTACTGTTGCAACCACTCATGATAGAGACTTTTCATTTCCATTTCATACTCATCATCACCATGAATTTGTCCAAATCTAATTTGCTCTTTGTAATAAAGATCTGGTGTAGCTTTCACACATGAAGATAACGGACTGTGAGTATCATAGCTTGTTGGCTGTTTATAGACTTATGATAAAGCCAATTTTGCTTTTAAGCAACCTACCCATATTGAGTTCACATTATTTTGAGTGTGCTTATGAATTATTGGTTTGATAAAATACATCCTTCTTTTTCCATCATCATCTTTTCTTTAGATGTCTTTCTGCTGGACTATGACAATGGTATTATGGGTAATCTGAAAACCTCCATGCAGCCTTAAGGTAAGGATATCTTCAAATAAGGGACCGAAAAGCCTATCAAACCATCTTCCTTTTGATTCGAATAATATGGCAGCAAGATACATGTTAATCCATAACTAGTATCTATAATAAGCTGTAAGGTTTCCTACACATATCACATAATGTCCCCAGTTGGTTTCTTCATCGATAACAAGGTGGAAGAATTTATGAACTTGGAAGACTGTCTCATGCATCTAATGAATGTCGGGCTGAGGATTAAACATCTTATAGAAACTTTCTTCAGATGTTAACCTGTATTCAATCATTATCATAAGTCTCCACAATCTTTTAGTTACCGGATCATGGTAACTTGGATAAGTTCAAAAATCCGTAACTAGGTTGAACACCTATTTTCTAAGCTCTAGAGGTAGATCTGCACAAAACTTTGTGAGATCATATTCTTAAGAATATTCTTCTTCCTTGAACCACCTGTTCACAAGAAGTATTCTAGAGATTGAAGTTATGACAATGGTTAAGATTGGTTTGGAGAGGAAATTTGCAACTATGTTGGATTCTCCTTTGATGTGCATGATATTAAATTTGAATCTGGACAAAGATTCTAACCACCTTGCTAGTTGAGGATCAGGAATTTCTCATTCTTTTCTTTTTAGCAAACCTTGAAGATATTTGTAGACTGTTTCAACTACAAATGAATTGAGAGAAAGAAAGAATTGGAACTTTGTTATTCCTTTAACCATGGCTAGAACCTCTTTCTTAAGAGATGGGTAGTGCTGCTGAGCTTCTGAGAACTGGCCAGATTTATATCCATAAAGTCTCCTGTAACCATCCTTACCTTTAATGAGTATTACACCCAAATAATTATCACTTGCATCAGTCTGCAATATGAGCTTTTCTATATCAAGAATCTTTAAAGGAGGAAGAGAATAACACATTTCTTTTAATTGCTTTACTGCTTCTATCACTTCTACCGACCAAGATAAAGCTTGCTTCTTTAAGTGTCTTGATATCTTACATGTCAGCTTTGTAAGATTTTGGATGTGGTATGCAGCATAATTAATGATTCCCAAGAATTGCCGTATTTGCTTTCTGCTTAACAACTTATCAGGAAATCGAGATATCTTCTCAGCAATGTGTGGCTGAGGAATGATATAGCTATCTTTAATGTGCAACCCCAAGAAATCAATTTCTTCGAGTTCAATCTTCATCTTTGTCTCAGATAATGCCAAACCATGCTTGAATGTTAGTTCCTTGAACTGTTGAAGATGCTTAGTATGATTTTCTGCATTGGTACTAAAGATTAAAGCATCATCAATGTATACCAAGCAGAATTCTGATATGGGCTTATAGACTTCATCCATTCTATGCTGAAATTCTGATGGAGCATTTTTTAATTCGAATGGCATGACATTCCATTCATAGTGTCTGTGTAGAATAATGAAAGCTGTTTTATGCCTGTCTTCATCTCTTATGTCAATATGTCAAAATCCTGACTTCATGTCGAAATTAGAGTAGATTTTTGTAGATGCTATCTTTTTCAATAGATGAGTTCTTCTAGGTATTGGATACCTAATATCTTGTAGGCAATTATTGGGCTTCCTGTAATCAATAACAAATCTTTTCTTTCCACGGACCTTTTCTGAATGCTTGTTGACATAGAATGCTGGGCTAGGCCATTGATACTTTGAGGGTCTGATAAGTTTAAGATCCAGCAGTGTTTGAATCTCTTTTCTGCACAGTTCCTCATCATGTGGCATTCCCAAATGTGATCTTGTCTGATGCAGCATGATCCATTGATATTTATATGGAAGAGAAACAAATTGTTTTTCTCTTGATCAATATCTGTTGGGTACATCAGCACAACATTCCAGTATAATATAAAGTAAAGTATGAGTTGTAGTAAAGTGTGTTGTCTTGTAGTATGAGTTGTATAGATAAGGATGATGAGTCATCCAAAAGTGATGTGACATAAAGCATTATAATAATATATGAGTGAAGTGTAAAGTAAGATAAGGATAAGTGTGAATGTATTGGAATGGTGAGTCACCATTCTAGAGTGTTCCTTGTGTGCCTATATAAGGATGCCTCTGATTTGGAGTAAGGCATTCAGAGTGGGAGTCGAGTCGAGTGTTAGTCAGCTTTGAGTTTTTGAGTCTTTGTAAATATTCAGTCCTTAAGTTTTTATAATATAACCTTTCAGTCCTTAAGCTTGTAATGTTTGTATAATATAATATTCCTTAGTTAGTTTTCATTTTGGTATCAGAGCTTTAGTTAGTTTCATTTTGGTATCAGAGCCTGTACTCCCAAAAGGAGTGTTTCTTTATAGAGTTTTTATCAATTATTGTGATAGAGTATGCTCTGTGGTTGTTGTTGAGATGGATCTTCCACATCATAAATATTGCAAGTATTTTTAGACAAAAAAGAGAGTCTTTCAGTTATAGAGATCCTTGAGTCAAGTAATATATAAATCAGAGATAAATTTGACCTTAGTAGGTGTGGTGCCCGTTTGAAGCCAAGAGGGCGTGTTTAGGGCTGTATCACCAAAAAGAAGATTTTATCTAATTTATATTTTC
>JAXCLQ010061356.1:0-16168 GCA_035584115.1 Cedrela odorata | reverse complement strand
CAGTTGGACCGCAATGTAATAGCTCGCATCATGTACAACAACTCCTTGTTTGACCCACTTCAACAAAGCCCTAGAACCCCTTCCTCTGCGTAGCACAAACACAAAATTTTCAATGAATGAGAGACGGGCACAAACAGAAATAAAACAAGTCTACACAAACATATATCAACAGCTTCAAGTTACTCAGTTAATTCAAACTGCAGATAAAACTTGCATTTGTATTGCTAATAAAACTGTTTAAGAAAATATTTAGCGCGACTCTTATACATGCCAACTAGGAATTCCAAATTTCCCAAAATTTTGAGCTACATCTGAAAGAACGTAATACCTGCCCTGCAAACCGAGAGGCAGGTGAAAACCCCACAACTTTTTCATAGTAAACCGTTTGGCATGCCAAACATGAGTTCTCAGCCGCTTGGTACCATCCCCAGAAACAGAGAACCCACTTTCAGGATTCTTTTTAAGCTCTATGCTCCTACGAATTCGTCGCGGAACCTTCTTCTCACCATTCTCAAAATCCAAGGCTTTGGCTCTATCAACTACTCCTAATTTCCGCCTCTTTTTTGATTTCTTCTTGGCGACTTGATTGTCATAGGCAGTGGTTCTCCTTCTCTTGTTTCTACGAGACCGAAAGTTGTTGTTCAAACGATCTGATACAATTGAGTGAAGGCTCTCCAGTTCAGAAGCTCGAGCCTCGGCGAATTTCTGTACGTTGAGTTTTCGAGGTGGAACGGATGAAACTCGATTCCGTTTGCTTCCATCAGAAGCCATTCCAGTAACTAATTCCTCAACAATTTTGGAGCTCTTAATTATCACTAACGTCCCCTAAATCCTGCGCTAAGCGTCAGATTAAGAGACTCCAGACTCAACGGGTGACCAAATTATTATTAACCGAAAAAACTATATCCCTCTTTGGGTTTCCAAAGAATGTGAACGAATTGAGGAAGAACAACTAAAACAAAAGTAAGGAAAGACGCGCCAGCTTTAATGGTAAAATCCTTTGTGCAGGCGCTTTGTCTTTTATGTCTTCTAAAGTTATAGCCATAAACAGCTATAACTTATTGGTTTGATATTTGATGGGATTTTCACTCCAAGAGCTGCCCAGGTTACTGGTATTGAGAGGTTTAGTCAACTAGGGTTTTAGGAGGAAAAGGAAATTAGAGGGATTACTCGTCATGTCGTGTAAACAGCACAACTTGTGAAGTGTAAACAAGCAAATTCGGGATTTCCCAACGTACCGTGAAGGATGGTGAAACTGCCTTGCAAACCCGACTCGTCAGGAAAATTTGCAACTGAGAATTTTAAGGGTAAAGAGATAGCGTTAGGCCAAGGGTATAGAATTCACAAAATTCCGGATGAAAGTAAAAACCATGAAACCCATATCAGCGGGCCCTTTCAAGCAAATAGCCCAAACAATTAACGGATTTAAAAATCATAGCTGACAAACAAATAATGGTTGAATTGATGGTTGGAGCATGCAAATCAAACCCCTGGACATTACCAGTATGTTTAAAATTGAGGTGATGTGACTTTAAAATTAGCACGATATATTATGAATATATTTAGAATTTTGTAAAAAATAATAATAATAAATTTAAAAAATAACAAGACCAATACACCAAGACACAGCATTTTGTAGAACTTCAGTTCATAATTATTTCCACATGTTTTTACGATAACAGGGATTAACAGCTGCCAAAAAGTCTTGCTTCATTGGCTCCACTGATTCTTCACAAAACTAAGAGGTTGGTTTATTAGACATGGGGACCAAAGTCTTAAACAAATGAAATGCTGCATCAACTATCTTTAAAAAGTGATAAAACCCACTAAAAAGGCGACAATAAAGTTAACCATTGAACATTAAAAAATAATGGAATGAAGTGGAAGTAACAGAAGTACAATCCTTTGAAGTACTACTCATCCAAAATTATAGTACAACTCTCTCTCAAACCTATACGACTAATACTAACATCTTAAAGGTTTTCCATAGGTGTGAAGGGAAGACTCTTGGGTTTCAAAACACGATACCCCACAAAAACAGAAACACATAACGAGATTGCTGAAAGCAGAAGGGCAAAGACACTGGCTGTACTCCCTGAACTGCCTGAGGCTGACTTAGTTAACATTGAACTGCCCAAAGAAATATCCAAAGGCACCCAATCACAGTTAATAGAATAGTGTCCAGATCCATGCCATGTGTTACCATCAACTGGGTACCAGAATGCAACAGACATCTTGCTTGATTCGCCGATTTTAAACTGAGCATCCTGCCGATAACAGAGAAAAGAAATCATTTAGACACAAGCATTGCAAGGTAATTTCTTAACTGCAAGCTTATAGATAGAACAACGCATGATCACATAATGTCTCTTCATGATATATTTGCTTAGCAATATTAAGTGTTGTTTACATCTCAGGAAATTACTCCGGGCAAATGGAGTTAGAAGCCTATACGAGACAGCAAAAAGTCCATATTCAAGTAGCACATGTATTATTTTCACATGATTCAGTTCAAAAGTAGTAGGTAGTAACTATGAACTGTGAACAAGAACGAGGCCATGCAAATAGTGTTGCTGATAACAGTTAAATTCATAATCTACTTTCTTTGACAAACCAAAAAGATGGTACCAAAAAGCTATACACACGCTTACATAAAATTTAGATGAGTGACCAAGTTAGGCTAATAGTTTCTTTCATATAAACTAGGTAGCTCAAAATCTGGACTCGAAAGATGAGTATCTAACCTGCTGGATACGATCCATGGTTCTCAAAGGTCTAGAGAATTCAAAATAGTACGTGCCCTTTTGACCACCGGATGCATATGGACTGTCTCCCTCCACAAAACCTGGAGGCGGCAAATATCAAATATTATTCTTGTCAAGAAGAAAGATGAAAAAATAACTAAAATACCAAGAAGTCACAAAAAGAATACGATGAAACATAAATCACAATCTGATATGAGCACAAGGTTAAACTACTTGAACACGGATTCACGATGATAAGATGAAACCCAAAGTGTGCTTTCCCAAGTCTCAACAGTCAATCTCCCAAGATGAAAGAACATAAGGATTCAAGTAATTTCATTATTTTACTAAATTAAGCCGCTAGCTTGTCACCATACAGCAAATGCTGGCACCTTTGCCCAACCTAAAGAGCAATAACTATAGTTGCTCTACCGCTAGAGAAAAGTTATTAATGATGTATAAGAACATACACAGGTGTGCATGATGATGTCATGCAAATAGGCCATTCAATAGTGCCTCTTGTACTAGCTACATGAGTTTTTCCAATTTTCCTAACTTAAGGACCATACCTGCAGTAGGAAATAGTTGGCCAGTTTTGATTATCCAACTATAAAAAAGCACGAAAAGTAGAATTTAGATGCCAAACCATAAAATAAAAGATAGTTAACTACCTGAGTGAACGCTAAAGCTGCTGTGCCACCACGCCCCTTTCCAATCATTCTGTGCACTAGAATCATTGCCTGACATTGGAGATGGCCAACCCTTGGTAAATTGATCTTATAAATCAAATAAACTAGATACTAACAAAAGAACATTTAAAGAAGAAAATTATACTGAATTACGTAAAACGCAAAAGATATTGATTTCTTTATTTTCCCCAACAAGGTTTATATCTCTCCCAGAACTTTCACTTGATGCACCACATAAGAAAACCAAAAATATTACAGCCAGTTAGCAAGTTTCCAAACAATCTTCTTTTCCCCATTTATTTACAAATTAGGAGCAAATGTTTCTAAATCTCATTCAAGTTGAAATACCAATGTAAATAACTGGAGCTAAATCCTTCTATAGCACATAACTTTGACTGTTGACGACCTTCTAAAAGAATCCGACAACGCCCATGGATTAATATTCAAAGGCTAAAGCTAAGCACTTAAAATCTTTTAACCTAAATCAATTTGTTGTAACATCTTAAATGGGAAATAAAGATTTATAGCTTAATGTGTGTAGGAAAATAACATCTGCAAAACACTAGAAGGAAATCCATAAAAAACACAGTAAATGAAGGCTTGGATTTACATTAACACACTTAAAAGGAAGCATAAAGAATGGAAAAGGAAAAGGTAGAGTTAGTGGCTGAGAGGTAATTGCCGAAAATAAAAGGAAGACAACAAGGAAAAACTATGAAGTATTCATGCAGGTATAGTGGAAGAGAAATATTATGATTCTCATAAAAATAATAGTTGAACATTGTCAAATGAATTAAAAATAAATGTGGCTGTCCTCGGATATCCACATCATCAAATAAGTGATTCACAATATCTTCTAAAAGCTCTTTAAGATGGGAACCAATATTTGGGGAATGTGAAATGGACTGCCTGACAAAAGCTAAAAAGCCAAGATTTGACTTGGAGGAAAGTTGTGCATTCAACGCCATTTTGATGGCTTAGTATTCATTGCAGTCGCTTTCTTTAGTGCCTTATCCCACTTTATTTTTCTTTTTCTTTATAAAGAAAATTCTACTCTCTTCTAGTCATTAAACATATTTCATTTGTGACTAAGAACGATTCTAGGATAATATAATGATATACCTGAAGGGCCAAGTCCATCAAGGTATCTACAGTGCGGATTCCAAGCATAAATATCAACCAGATGGCCAAATCTGTTAACCGGAAAAAGAAACAAAAATAAATAACAATTACAAAATATGAAAATTACATGGGCAGGCACCAGCTAAGCATTTAACTATTTATAATGGAAGTCAAAATAGTCAGATTGCAGGACACTAGTACTTCACCTGTCACCTCCATTTCCTTCTCTTTGATCTATCGGATTGCCACCATAAAGTCGTCCAGGGATAGCATTTCCAATTGAGAAGTGCATAATGTCAACTTCATGACCTTTGCAAGTCTTGCTGGTGCAAGAGTCAGTTTGGTCTTTACAACCACCCATCTAACAACAGAAAGTTTTTCACAATTTTAATCCCAATGTAACGAAAGAAACAGTAAAGTGCAGTAGATGTTGTAAGAACAAAAAAAAGTAGCCATAGCACCAAAATCAGTAGGATAACTTACATTGTGATAGGTGGCATCTTCACCTATTTGAAACATGAGAGCAACGGATGGGCATTTGTTGTTTTCACTGCAATAGGAAAAACAAATCCAGTTCAATAAAAGCCTTCTATGCTGAGAAATGAGAAGTCAAATTATGAGCAACATTATCAAACTAAATTCCCCTCTATAGAAGATCCCCAAAAGCATGGGATGACAACTAAAATTCATATAGCCAACAAAATAAAGGATGCAGATTTGTAAGTTATCGTGATAATGAAATCTCAATGAACTAGCTCTCAACAAACCATCTGGTTAAGTTAATCTCCCTCCAATCAAAATTATCTATGCAGCATGATGTCAAAAAAGTTACCATTTGAAGAACAAAATTTTCAGCTATAGTCGATATGTGAAGTAGATTATCAAACTAGAAGCAAAAATTTAGGATTTGGTTGCAGTTTACTTCGAGAATCAATAATACCAGGCAAGTCAAATGGATCAAACACACGAGTAGATAAATCCAGTTTGCTCTTAGCCACAATCTATTACATATAAGTTCCTTTTCAAATCAACACTCACCCTTTAGAGTACGCATACTCCCCATCAACTTGCAACAAGAAGTAGACATCGTGACCATCGTGCAAAGCCTGCAATAACCAGACAAAAAGTCCATTTAAATTAATTTTATTGGTCAGCACAAAATCGATTGAACACGGAAGCAAATGTTACCATATCTAGGAAGTAGAAAAAGAGAACATTAAACAAACACTTTCTTGGACATGTGTAGCATATGATTTGAACGGAACAAAAGCTCACCTTAACGTTCATTTTTCCGCCTTTGTACTCGTTTTCAGCATCAGGGTCAAGAGCAGGGAGAAGAGAGAATTCAGATGCATCAATGTCTTTCCAGTCATCGGCGTGGCCATCGAGGGTGACAAGTCCTGGTCTGAACTCGGCCTGGACTCGGATCTCTGAGTCTGACTCGCAACTCCATTCACCTGACTGTTCGTGCGAGTAGACACACCAGATCAACGCAAGTCCTAATACTAAAAGCAAAGGCAGGAGTCGAAGCATTGTAGAGCACGAAATATCCGAGTTTTTCTTGTCGTTTGTTCTCTGTGTTCTCTTACTAGTTGCATTTATTGGCCGGCTCGTACAAATTCGCGCTTGACTTTTAATCCTGTCGTACTAGCTGTTACGATATCATAATACTTTTCCTTCGTTATCATATTAGATAAATTATAACGAACAAAAATATAATACAGCTGTCTGTTATTATTATTATTATTATTATGCTACATTCATAATTCACACGTTTAAAAGTCAAATTTCAAATTTATTAAGGATATATTTGTCACTTAAATTTTGATGGTATAAAAAAGTAAAATTATTAATTTTTATTTAATAATTAATATTTAAGTATCTATTTATTTATATTATAATTTTGATAATTTATAAATTTTATTTATCAATCAACATTAGCTCATGTTGTATCAAAAAGGTAGGATGATTTATCATTTATTTTTGAATTTGAAGCTTACTAACTGTTTAATGTAAGGACGAGGTTGGTCCAAGCACAATCCGTACCCGGCCCGGCCCGGCCCAACCCATGAAGATTGCCGTACGGTCCACCGATCATGTTTGCCAGACTTCGGGTGCACACGTTCAAAAAACCCATAAACCGTCTAGTCTACAAAGCTAAAGACGAGTGCAGAGTGATTCGGTTTATAAAATCTCATGCGGAGAGCCAGATCCGTTCTCTCATAACACTCTTGCAACTGTGAAATATCATCAAGAAAATGAAGAACAGTGATACTCTAATATGTTTCTTGATTGTAATTTTCTCATTTTCGGCCGTATCTGCTGATTCGATCCACGGTTGTGGCGGATTCGTGGAGGTGAATCTTCATGTGTATATTACCGCTGTTTTGTTTTGAATGTGTTTGAGCGTTGAGAAAATGCAAGAAAATCAAAGAAACCTTCCGGAATAGAATAGGAAAACGCTAAACCTACATTGGAGTCTTTTCAAATTTCAACCGAATAAAAGACTGCGGATCTAACTTTCTTGATCTCCTTTTTTTTTTTTTTTAAATTTGTATCAATTTTATAGTTCGGACAGTTAGTCTAAGCCAGAAGTACTGTTTTATAGGCGAGTTCGTCCTTGATAAAGTCGAGGAAGGCGACTGATGCAAGATTGAATTATTCTCATGTCACGGTAAGAATCAGTACTGTTTGTTATTGTCTACTGAATTTTCACTGATGCAACATGAATCTTGAAACTTATGATTCGACTATAATTATTTTCAAACGTCAGGTTGAACTGCGCACTGTGGACGGATTGGTAAAGGACAGTACTCAATGTGCTCCCAATGGTTATTACTTTATTCCTGTTTATGACAAGGTATTTTTCAAATGTGGTAGATCTTGCATAAATCTTTTGATGGTTCGTGCTTGATGGGATTTATTCTATGAAAGTGATTATTATTTTGCAAAAATATTTCGAGAGTTAAAAGTATTATTTGAAATTTATGTTTTTTTTTTGGTCATTTAGTTTTGGTTTGACTTGGTTATATTTGATGATTTTTTTTTTTTTTTTCTGATCAATAGTTTTCCAATAGCAGAGATGACTGATCAATTAACCTGCAATATTAAGCTCTTTAAGTTAGTAAAAATAAGAAAATATACAGCAAAGAATCAACTTATTTTTTGATTGTCATCTCCTAATTTACTCAGAAGGTTATATAATCAAGGTGTTCTTTGGATGTGATTCATTCGGAATAGAATTAGTGTGCTTTAGAGTCTTAACCCATTTACAACTATTGGTTTTGACATCTGAGTTCCAAGGGAAGTAGAATCATTATTCGTTTTCACTTAGTTTTCATTTATGGGATGTGATTGATTAGTGATCATCGCAGTCTTGTGATAGATTCATCCAACTTTCAATTTTTTGGGATAATATGGAGGGACAGTTGGAGCTGATTGACCCCAGAAAATACCCAAGATCCTGACAATTCTTAATTTCGCATAATTGTTAATACAAGATATTGTATTACTGGATAATTCGAACACTAAAAGATTCCAGTTAATCATATTACATATTTGACCATTGAAAAATTTGCAGGAATTTTTGCTAATGTACTTTTTGGTTGTCTATGTTCTCTTCGAGTATTTGTTGGGAATTAATTCAGCCTGACTTAATGCAATCAATTCCTTTTTGTACTCATGTTTTGTCATAGCTGTATGATTTGCTAAATTGGTTGGCATTTATGTGAAATGCCATTACTGGAAGCAATGTTCTCTGTAAAACTTCCACAATGCCAAGACATATCATACATATGCTTCTTTGATACATCCTGCTTTTGCCTCTATTTTCAGTTTATCTGATCAGTTTTGTTTCTATTTAAGGGTTCTTTTGTAATTAAAGTCAACGGACTAGAAGGATGGTCATGGGACCCAGATAAGGTCAGCAATTTAATTGTTACTTACGCAGAATTTCTCAAGCGTGATGTTTCCTTTATCATTCTTTGACACACTTTTTGTATATTTCCTAATTTAACTTGTTTAACCAACTGAAAAGGAATGCATTTTGCAGGTGCCAGTCACCGTTGATGATACTGGTTGCAATGGTAACGAAGACATTAATTTTCGGTTCACAGGGTACGCTCTGTTGTTTGCATGCTAAGATTTCTGTTTGATAATTTGATCTTAGTCTGATATTATTAATCTGAGTTATGCGCTTGTGCTCATTCTAGATATCTTTATAATCACTGTTCAAATGTTCACACATTGTAGGTTCACCATATTGGGTAGAGTTTTAGGAGCTGTTGGTGGAGAGAGCTGCCCTGTGAAAGATGGAGGTCCTTCTAATGTGAATGTTGAACTTCTGTCTCGTAGTGATGATCTCATATCATCAGTTGTAACATCATCAGTGGGGAGTTACTTGTTCGAAAACATTATTCCAGGTATAAAGGGCCCCACTTCTTATCATGTGCGTACACACCCATTCATATATTCTAATTGATGGGATGTCCGTACTGACAGTATTGTTCTTTGGGTACAGGAAAATACAAACTACGCGCTTCACGTCCTGATTTGAGTGTTGAAGTTAGAGGTTCAACAGAGGTCAGTTGCCATTTGTTTCACCTTTCTTTTGGTTCCACCATTTTGGGCTGTTATCTCCTTTGCCGATCATGCTATTGGTGGCAAACTGAATTATGTGAGAATGTTTTTCTCGCAGGTGGAGTTGGGGTTTGAAAATGGTGTAGTTGACGATATTTTCTTCGTCCCTGGGTATGAAATCCGTGGGTTTGTTGTCGCTCAGGTACTGCATAGCCACAATTACTTGAAAATGCACTATTATTTTCTATTTGTTAGGAGCTGTTTCTATTATTATTTGTTGTTTATTTAGTTTAATTATATCCTTATATATAAAAATATATGTCTTGTCTTTTCATATATTAAGATATTCGTGATTTAGCAGGAGATTTTAAAAACTGAGAATAAGATTAAAATCTTTCGTAAGTTCTTATCTTTATTTTTTTATGGTCTTTCATTAGTAAAATATTTTTTACTGCTTCTCAGCAGAAAGATTGTTGATTCCACTTTGATTGGTTAGGCCATATTTTGGTGCATGATTTAATAATATGATTTATATTTTTCATCAATCTCTTAGATTGAAAATAAAAAGTTTTGTTTGTTAAAGTTTATTAAGTGTAAAATTGGATTCTAGTCCAATCATCATCTCAACGTGTGAGACATTGTGCATTTCCCTTTTTCATCAATAAGTGAATGCAATTTTTCTGTTTGGTAGAGAAATCCGATATTGGGAGTTCGCATATATTTGTATTCGGATGATGTCAGTGAGGTATACTGTCCACAAGATTCTGGTAATGCCCCTGAAAAAAGAAAAGCTCTGTGTCATGCTGTATCTGATGCTGACGGAAAATTCACGTTTAAATCAATACCTTGTGGTAATTTCATATTTAACACTTCTTAGTTCCGTTTGTGCATAAATTTGTACAGTAGATTATACTTTAATTTTTCTTCAGATATCTACCTTCCTACATATTCTAAATGTTTATGAATCTGCTTAACACTTGTTACCTAACATCCAGCCCATATGAATATATTTGGTGTAAGTGCCTTCAACATCAGTGTTGATCTGCAATTTAGTTGAGCTTTTTTGCGCTTGCTGAAAGAAACTGAGTTTAGGTTGCTCCATTGTGGTTGACTTAATGATGGGAGAATGATATTATAGTTAAAAAATTATGATAGTTGTTATTCTGTTGACTTGGAATAATTTCTTGTAGCTGGTACCATGTAGTTTTCTGATGAGACAATTAGGAACTTTAGATCAGTTACTTCTTGTTGTGAGGTTTGATATTCTTGTAGTGCAGCTTTTAGTCACTTCAGGTTTCTCTTTTAACTGATGATGAGACAATTAGGAACTGTAGATTATTTATTTGTTGTCGTGAGATTTGATATTCTGGTAGTGCAGCTTTTAGTCACTTCAGGTTTCTCTTTTAGCCGATGATGAGACAATTAGGAACTGTAGATTACTTATTTGTTGTCATGAGATTTGATATTTTTGTAGTGTAGCTTTTAGTCACTTCAGGTTTCTCTCTTAGCCGATGATGAGATGATTCGGATAGATTACTTATTTGTTGTTGTGACATTTACTATTCAAGTGGTGCAGCTTTTAGTCACTTCAGGTTTCTCTTTTAGCTGCTGGAGTTTTTTCACATATACATTGACTTGAAGGAGAAGAAATTGATGTTGAGGATGAAAAAAAAAGTAAAGATAAAGCAACATATCAAATTCTGGTTAACATAGTTTAATTCATATATGTTGTTCTATGGTTGTTTTTTGTCCTTTTATGAGACTTGGTTCCTATTTCTATAAGAGTACTAAATTTATGTGAGATATTTAGATTCACATTTATGTTTTATGGTTTTGTTTTTTGGTTGTTTGTTTTTTATTTGTACGTTCTCTTATGTAACCTTTTACGTGGTCCCTATATTCCTAGATGACCTATTAACATTTAGCTGGTGTTATACATCCCGTGAAGCTTGAATGTATTGAGAAAGATACATTTTCATGCATCTTGGCAATTATTTAATGTTTCTATTGATTCCAGTGGCTGATAAAATTGATTCTTACAGGACGCTATGAACTTGTACCCTACTACAAGGGCGAGAATACAGTATTTGATGTTTCCCCTCCTCTCGTGTCAGTGTCTGTTAAGCATCAACACGTGACAGTTCCTGAAAAGTTCCAGGTAAAATGTATAGTTGCTCGCGTCGAGGATGCCCTGGATGTGCATTATTAATGAGATCCTGTCTCCTTCATACTCCTTGTATCCCACTGCTTGGTATCAGTCATTTACCAGTTTCTGGAGATTGGAATGTGGCTATTGTGATTTTGGTCCTAAGGGTTGCTGTAGATTGTAGACTATTATATATCTTTACGTAGAGCTACTTTTATTTCCTTGCCCTTCTTAAATATCCTGCATTGCCCACAGCACCATTCCTCCTACACCTGATAATCCTCTTGTCTGTTTAATTGTTGTAGGTCACAGGATTTTCTGTTGGGGGTCGCGTAGTTGATGAAAATGACATGGGAGTGGAAGGAGTTAAAATATTAGTTGATGGTCATGAGAGGTCTGTCACGGACAAAGAAGGATATTACAAGCTTGATCAGGTAGGATGGACTGTATGGTGATAGTGGTCTATGTCTGCATTTGGTTTCCAAATTTGCTAATTATTGGTGATTATCTTTGATAACACCTCATCAAGTGCCACAATATGTTTATTAGAGACCTGGGCATCCCAAATCTATTTCATCTTATCACCACATCAAATTTACTGGTTCATATCTGCTTATTTGTTTTTATTTATTTATCATGATATCTAAGCTTGCTTGATGGAAGAATACAGGTTGTCAACTCTCAATTGTTTGTTACAGATTTTCTATAGATTTCTCAGTGCGTCTCCTAATTGGTCCACAAACTACAAAGCTATTGAATATTGTTAGGTTATATTGGCTTTTGTTTGTCTTTGGTTTATTCGAAGTGTTATATGACTTTCATGAATAATTGATGAAAGTTATCTTGGGCTTGTTTGAAAAGAAAGATAGAAATGGTCATGGAGATGGGAGACCTGATCGGTGCAGTTTTATAGCGTTTTTCAATTCTTCTCTGAGGTTTCCTTTATACATCACTAAGCTATTGAATATTGTTAGGTTACATCAAATCGCTATACGATAGAGGCACTGAAGGAGCACTACAAGTTCAGCAAATTGAAGGAGTATATGGTAAAGCATATCTCAAAATGAGTATCTTATCTGTATGTTGAACTTTTGACATGGTTACTCTCCTTTGGTGATGATTCAAAGAGACAATATATTCATGTATGACTGTCAATTTAGTGATACTTTACTGGCCATTTACCTATTCTAACTGGCTATTTGTTAGGTTTTGCCCAATATGGCCTCAGTTGCTGATATAAAAGCCATCTCATATGAAATTTGTGGTGTAGTTCAGACGGTTAGTTCAGGCTACAAGGTTAAGGTAATTTTCAAATTTGCATTCTTACTGTTTAGATTCGTTTGAACGAACTGCATGGTTATAAGGTATACAATTAATCACATTTGCATCCCAGGTAGCTTTGACTCATGGACCAGAGAAAGTCAAGCCTCAACTGAAACAGACAGATGAAAATGGAAAATTTTGCTTTGAGGTATGTTACCTCCTTGTATCCAACTGATTTGAGCATAATTCTTGTTATTTTGTGATCTCAATATAGCTTAAGGTAAAAGGGACATTTTCTTTTTCTTGAGTTATGGATACAAATATTCTGTAGTTTATTTACATACACTGTTATGTGTGCATGAGCAACACAAATTACAAAGATGCAGTCACTGCTTTTCATATGGTTGGTTGTTCTTTGGATCAGCTTATGTTGCACAATATGTTCATTACAAATGGAAAGCGTAGATAGGCAATTCTATGTTTATTGCTTTACATAAAAATTGAAGTTTTGGTCTAGAAGCTTTGACCTTGTAAACTGAACAGCATGAAGTTGATAGTTTTCTATCATCTCTGCTTAAGCATCTTGCATTCTTTTCTTGTTGCAGCTTCTGTGACTCAGATATTTTTGTAACCTGAAAATCTGAATGATATGATTTAGTATAAAAAATTACTGGTCTTGGCAAAGCTTACATGGAAAGATTCATTAAACAGTTTTGTTTTCGATGTTTGTTGCTTACATGGAAAGATTTATTAAACAGTTCTGTTTTCGATTATTTTTTGTGATTATGCAGTAGCCAACTGAGAGTGACAATATAGAATATTTTTTTAACTAACCTCAGATCCCATCCCACCCAAGCGCATGCAAAAATTAAATTGAATCCTCTTCCAAGGTTGGTGTGAGGAGGATTGATGTTGAGGTCTCTTGCACCATTGCAGAAGATTTAGGGTATCTTTGGGATTGTTGTGCTTCTACTTAATTTTGAAAGCGCAACAATTAAGTGTTTGGTAAACACCAACTTTAGTGGGGACCACTTACTTTTTAACTTGTATTTGACATCTAGTGATTTCATTTCACAACTGTAGTTTCAAAGCAGCAGTACTTCAATCCCAAAATACTTTTAACCAACTATGTTATCGACTTGATGATACAATATACCATGTGTACGCCTAAAGTTTATTTTTCCTTGAGGGTTTTGTGTTCCTTGACTTTTAGGGGTCCTAACTATGTCAATTTCTAAACATCTATTAACTGTTTATTTTATTATCTTATGTATGGGATGTTTGTGGTGCTTAGTGCTTACGTTGTTTGTAATTAGGTTGTGTGGTTTGTTCCAATATGTTGTGATCTAGTGACCAGTGAACCCTTAATGCAAAAAGTGTAAAATAATCAAACAATGAGATCTAAATTCTCCTTAATATGTGGTATGGAAGAGGCTGAAACAATTATTTAAGATGCATTTGCAGTTAGATCTTGATTACTGGCAGTAGTCTTAACAGTAATTTTTTTTTTCAATATTGGTGTTGGTGTAAATTAGCTCAATCTACAAATTTTATCTGCTAGATTATATATTAAGCAATTTGGTAGTAAAAATAACATAGGCAGCTGCATTTGGATTCTTTCATGTTGCCAAATATCACTAAAAATAACTTTAGTGCATCCTTTTTCCTGGATGAGTCACATTCCTCACTTTTCTTTCTCCAATATTGTTCAGGTTCCACCAGGTGAATATCGCATATCTGCTTTGGCCGCTACACGTGAGAGCTCTTCAGGAATTCTATTTTTACCACCTTATGTTGATGTTGTAGTCAAGAATCCATTGTTAAACATTGAATTTTCTCAGGTAACATTTCTCTCACTTCAAAAGTGTTAACTTTTTTGGTTTGTTTGTTGGAATTCAATCCAGTTATGTTGCATACCCGATCTTTTGATGTTCAGATTTCACCAATATGTAGATTCTTCATCTCACAACTTGGCATGGGAACTTATGTTGGTTGCTAGGTCAGATTATAAAAGTTTTCAAGCATTTTTAGAAAGGGTGGTTATCCCTTTTTTTCTTCCTTCTTCTTTTCTTTTTTTTAAAGAAAAAGAATTGGTGGCAATTTTGATCAGGGGCTGTTAGTAGGGTTACCACGGAGGTAGGCCTATGCCCTTCAACCACGAAGCTTGGGGAAAGTTGTTAAGCCTTAGAAACCTTGTTAGCAACAAAATAAGGGAGGAAGGGGATAGAGTCTTATGGTGGTTGTAAGAATGGGCTTGTAAGGCCCAAACAACCAGCTTGTTTGGTTGATGCAGAGGAGGGGAAGCTGCCTCCTAAGGCAGGTGGAACGAGCACGGAAGTTATTCAGGAGGAGCTTGCTATGGGGTGCAATGGCGTGGGTACTAATAAGCATAATATTTAAGGTCCCCTTGCCTCGAGATCGTGCCTTTTTACTTTACTCCAAAATTATAACTTGGGAGTTATGTCCTCTTTTTCAAGTAAAATTTGAAGCAGTAAATAATGCTTGTAAATATCTTTTCGATTGTCCTTTTGCTTTATCATGAAAAACAACATGGGTATTTGAAGGACCTCACATGCATAAGATAAACGTGCTGTCTGTCTTATAAATACTTTTTACTAATGTCATTTTTCATGTGTTGTGAAGGCACTGGTTAATGTGCTCGGCAATGTAGTTTGTAAGGAGAGATGTGGTTCGCTTGTGACTGTTACCCTTACCAGATTGGGTCAAAAACATCATGAAGGGAAAGAGAAAAAGGCTGTTACTTTGATTGATGATAGTGATCAATTTCTCTTTCGTGATGTTCACCCCGGAAAATACAGGCTTGAGGTATAGTCCGCTTTATTATACATTATTGGTTATAGATAAATGAACAAGAACATGCATGTGGGTATGACAATGTAGTTATGTGCTTTCTAACTGCTGCTAATGTTTTAATGTGCTTTGAGATTTTCTAAATTTGCTATTTCTTGTCCTCTTTCCTTAATGTTTGTTGTCTTTTAAGGTCAAGCGCACTTCTCCTGAAGCTACATCCAGGGAAGATAATTGGTGCTGGGAGCAGAGCTTCATTGATGCGGATGTTGCCACTGAAGATGTTAAAGGTGTTGAATTTGTTCAAAAGGGTTATTGGGTAAATGTTATCTCCTCCCATGATGTAGATGCTTACATGACTCAACCAGATGGCTCACATGTTTCTCTAAAAATTAAGGTAGTCTCCCTGTTCGCTAAAAACTTGCAAGTGGAATTTTTTTCAAGACAAGCAATCCATATGCAATATCGTTTAAATTCATGCCCACTCCTTTATAAAATGCAGAAAGGTTCACAGCATGTATGCGTGGAAGCTCCAGGGCTGCATGAACTTCATTTTGTTAAGCCATGTGTCTACTTTGGGAGTTCAGTACTGAAGATTGACACATCAAACCCATCGGTGCAGTATCACAAAACATTTCTCCCGTGTTTTGTCAAATGACATTAATACTTCCTTTTTCTTTCTGTTTTTAGTTAATCTAATTTTCCTTTTTCTGATCAGATCTTTCTTTTTATTTCTGTAGCCTATCTATCTTAAAGGAGACAAGTATCAACTTAAAGGACTTATCAATATTGAGTCAAGCTCACCTAATGGTGTTTAT
>JAXCLQ010061313.1:0-16183 GCA_035584115.1 Cedrela odorata | reverse complement strand
TTGGTTATGTGGACATTTTGTTAGAATTTATTTGCAATTTGGTTATCCACCAAATAATATTCTGAATTTCTAGTCATTATCAAAGTAAACATTCATGACAATAGAAAAATACATAGATTTCAAATCACTCGTATCAAAGGTGTATTATATATCTTCAACATTTTTTTTAATCATAAACATATCAATGCCAATTATTACATTAAAGATATGCCTTTTCGTAGTAACTTCTATTTAATTAACACAAAATTTTAGTAATGATTATTCATTTTTTTGTTAATATTTTTTACTCTATAATTTTGATCTCGTAGCAGTTGAGATTATAAAGCCATCGCATCTCATTCCCGAAATCAGTCCAAATTTATATTTGGTATTATTGTGTTTCTACCTTATTTTAAAAGCGCATGAATTACACTTACTTAATACCTATCCCATGCAAGATATAACACTTTAAAATATCGCTCGTATACTCACAACACTAAATACACCTGAAGCATTCATAATTTATCCATACATCATATAAGATGATAAATGATAAGATACTTTAAATTCCTTTATTACATTGACAGATTTCAAATGAAACACGCCATAACATTATTCCCATCACATAGTAGAGTAGTGAAATTCAAATGAACCACACCATATACGTAATATTCACTCTCCTAATTGGGTTGGAGAGTATAAATATTATTTAATGAGTAAGAAAACTTTTAAGCATAAAAAAACATTAAGGATAGGATTTATTTTGTTATTATGAAAGGATATATATATATATATTAAAACTAAATATTCCGTATCTTCTTTGAAATAAGGTTTCTTTTTTTCCTTAAACAAAATATAAACATTATTTTTCTTGCCTCTCTACCTCCCACTTTCCTTTCAATGCAAACATAGTAATCATTCCTTGTGGTAATATTTTTGGAAAATTGTATTAAGTTGTCTTGTTTGTTTGAGTTTTATTTAGGATAATTTTTTTACATTGTTTTAGTATTGATCAAATAGAGTCCTTTAAGTTAATATTGGTAAAGTAGTATTAAATCAATGAGAAATCATAGTTTATATAATTTGTATGATATTAGTGGATTGTTTGGATTAGAACTTATAGAATTTATTGAGCATAATGCATATAGGAATTCTTTTAATTGATACTCTATCATGATAAACTATCATTAAGGTTTCTATAATCTGAATTTGCACATGATAAAAAGAACGTATAATTTTTTTTTCACCCAAATCATATGAGAATTCAATTTTATACAAAATTTTAAAGTTAGCATTTGACATCTGAAATTTTATGAATTCTTCAATTTGATTGTAAAATAAAAATTATTTGAAGTACAAACAACCTTCAAAAGTTACAAATTAAAAAAAAAAGTAAAATTATTGATTTAGTAAACAGCAATTCTAAAATAATCTGGAGGTTACTATTTTATAAAATATTTATTATTTTGATGTACCAAAAGCCCTTAATAAATTACGAATATTTAAAAGATGGTTTAAAAGTACGTCTAATTGTATTTCTATATATTTCATAATTTTTTGAAACATATTTAAATACTTATGAATTTTCGATTGAGTAATCTGCATTTTTGAAATAACCTGGACAAGTCACCATTGTTTGAAAAACTTAATATTTTAAAACCCATTTCGTACTCAAAATGTTATGAAATTTTTATGTGATAACCATAGATGTGCTCAAAAAATCTATAAAGTTTCAGCATGATTCGTTTTATATATTTGGAGTTAAAAGTTTCAATGTAAAGGAATTTTGTTTAGAGTACATAAGCGAATAGTGTAGATAAAATTAAATTAAGAAAAATGTACTTATGTACTAGTTTTATGTTTTCTTGATGAGATAGAATGTTATTAGAGGAAGTTTAAAGCCTTCAGACGACAATTAGAAATAGGTTAAGAATTTAACTTGAGTTGATATAAGTAATTTTATTCATGATATTTTGGTTTGTTTTTTCATTATGAAAAGATTTTATGGCATAAATTTATTTACTCAAATGCATTATGAATTTTTTGTAACATTTAGAAAATATTTTTATTATTTGATAAATAAATTTATATTACGAATTCTTACAACTTGAATATTTTCAAAGTTTTACGTAAAGGAATTTTATCTATATTTTACAAAACATATTTGTAAAATTTTAATTTATTGTTTTATAAACGTCAATACTTAAATTGTAAAATGTATTAAATATTTTGTAAGTAAATTAATGCAAGCCACTATATAGTATTAAATGATTCTTACATAATTAATTGAAATGAAAAGTTTTAACTCATTTGTTCGTAGTATTATATGTATGATTTATTGACCACGGTCAATAATATATTTGACTGCCTAACCATCTGTTATTCTATTATAAATGTGCATACCATCTAATTTTGTTTGTCACATCTCGAACCTGAGGTCCACTTATGACAATCACCATAAACCCTTATGATACACTTTATACACTCAGAATATATTAAAAGAGCCTATAAGACTTTCCTTTTACCTCTAAATCATTAAAAACCTGAAAACATATTATAAACAATAATAATTCTCATCCATGGGATCATCATCAAAAAATTGATCATCCATGCTCAATTCATCCACAATTTTAACAAATAAATAATAATAATAAAATCAATATAGAAATCATTTTGGTTTGGGTTAATCAAACATAAATATTTACATAACCATTTGGTTTACAAATACATTACCAAATCTAAACACATTTATCTAGTAATTATATCTAGTGGACTTAAAGTACATATGTGAGTCAAGAAAGAAAAACTTACCTAGAGCGTCATAGGATTTTTACTGCTACCAGTAGCCCGGCGAGAACTAACGCGTATGACCTAAAAATTGTAATGGTGAGAGGTGAGTATACAAATATACTCAGTGAGTAAATAAAATACATATATACATGCACTCATATTTCTAAATTTCAATTATTGGGATTTTCTTTCCATGTACTCAAAAGTATATAAATATTTATACATTTTCACATAACCAAATAATCATAAAATAATTCATTGGTCTACAATCAATTTCAACTAATTCAAACTGGGCTAGCCATACTTTCTCTACTGCTACGCTGGCCTAGTTAATATCGAAAATATCAGTGAGTTTTTCATGCATAAAACGATATACAATGTATTCTTTTAAAATAGCAAATCATTTTTCTTACTTTACAAAATCATTTTATTATGGCAAAATATGAATTTATAAAACACTGTCCATCTCACTAATGTTGGTCCCGAGTAGTCACTTGGTGATATAAGTGACTGTCCATGAAATTCGTCAAATCCAAGATAGCCATTTCAACTTGCCAAGACTTTCTATAGGGTATCTATAACCACACATATATGCATTCGGCACACAATGGACTTATTACGGCCTTTCCCCCTTACACCAGCCCTATTGTTGCCCCACTCACCTATACGGCCTCTTATAGATCTCTCTATAGGCTACCTCCCTAAAGGTACTATAAACCTTGTTTTGTGAATATAAGGATTAAAAAGAAGGTTTTCCAAAGTTTAAATTATTTTCAGAATTAAAAAAAAAAAGAATAGAGGTCTCATTGAAATTGTACTTTAGATAAATGAAATTTGGCTAAGCAATTCATGGTATTCATTTTCTCTTTTTCTTCTGTGATGCCTCGAACCTAGGGTCCACCTATGACAATCGCCATAGAATCTCATGACACACCCTATATACCTAGAATGTATCAAGAGAGCCTGTAAAGCTTGCTTGTAAATTTAAAAAAATTCAAAAACAGTTTATAAAATAATTGATCCTATCCATGAGATTATTATTAAAGAATTGATTTTCGTGTTCAATTCATCCACAACATATATCAAATGAATAAAATATCATTTTCATTCGAGTTAAACAATCATAATTAATTACATAAACGGTTTGATTTACAAATACGTTACAAAAATCCAAATACATTTATCATATCCAGTTGGACTTAATACATATGTAAGTCAAGAAGATGACTTATCCAGAGTGCCGAAGGCCCTCTGTGGCTACAACTAGCCCGACGAGTAATAAAACGCCTAAACCCTAATTTGAAAACTAAAATGATGAGGGATGAGTATAAAACTATACTCAGTGAGTAAATAAAGTACATACATATATATATACATGCATACGCATTTACAAATATAGATA
The DNA here is from genome assembly GCA_035584115.1 of Cedrela odorata. Classification (NCBI taxonomy): domain Eukaryota; kingdom Viridiplantae; phylum Streptophyta; class Magnoliopsida; order Sapindales; family Meliaceae; genus Cedrela; species Cedrela odorata. The sequence goes on along the minus strand of JAXCLQ010061313.1, from coordinate 12,012 downwards.
TTGAGATTTATTTCATAATGTACTTAAAATATATATATATATATACATGTTCATTTAAATAAATGACCACAATATATTTCCTTGGTCTGCACACAGTTTTAAAACAATCAATTCGAGCTAGTCGTACGTCTTTGACACACTACCTTAGTAGGGATAAATCTGTAACCATCAGTGAACTTTTCATGCATAAACCATATGGAATAAAGATTTATTAAATAGAAAATCACTTCTCATGGTTTGTAAAATCATTTATTTTCTTGTAAAGCATGCATTTATAAAAACAAGTCCACCTCACTAATGTTGGCTTCGAATAGTTACTTGGTGACATAGTGACTATCCTCGTCATAGTAGTCAATTTCATGAGAATACTATCAAGCTACCAAGACTTTTCATAGGGTCTCTATATAACTAGGCATTTAAGCATAAGCACATTATAGGCTTGCCATAGACTTCTACTTTATACCAGCCCTACTGCGACTCTATTCACCAATGCGATCTTTCATAAGTCTATCCATAGGCTACCTCCTTGTATATACAGTCAATAACCTGGCCCACGAGTCATACATCAGGCCTATTGGCCATGATTCAATAACCAGCCCACTGGCCACATCACCAATATACATGCATAAGAATAAATCATTTTATTTAAATTAAATAATGATTATAAATCACAACAATAATTTAAATTCGATCTCCATGACCATTTCAGCATGTATATCAAATAGATTTTTAAACAACAGACTAAATCAAACAGTTATCCCAATATCATGAAGATATCCACAAATAACTTCATTTCACTTTCATTTTAATCAGAAAACTATTTGTTTAACACACAAGCATATATATATATATATATATACAGCACAAATATATATTTACATGGTTATGTATGTATAAATTTACTCACAACAAATAGAGGGTAACCACTCCCACTAAGGTTCTCATACTTAGTTGGTCCTTCTTGCGGGTTCTCAGAACCTAATACCATACATGCATATCACAATAAATTAAGCATGTATGCGCTAAATGTAATGCTCGTGGAAAATATGGCATAATTCTCTTAGTTGACACACATCACATTATGAGACTTATATTGAAAATATGCCCTAGAACCAATCGTGTCATATAGTTCAGGGATATCATCCTTATGTATATATAATTCTATAATTAATTGTAAACTTGTTTACGATTAATAAAATGACATTTATATCATTTTACATGTATAGTTGTTGACATATAGTGTATATATAAAATACAGAATGAGATCCTGTGACGTATTATGACGTTAGGACTCTATCTACAAGGAGTTATAGATATGAATAAATACATCCAAATCAGTTCCCGGTTTAGGTATTGTCATATGGGAGTATGACATTGCATAACTAGCATGTTTGATGTTGCCAAGGATTATTATTGGATAATAACAGTTGGGTGATGAGTCTCATATCACAAAAGTATAAACATAGGTAATGCATTGGTAAAAGTGTTACTGAATGTAGCCAAACGTGATAAATTACATGGGTGATTATCCATAGTCAATGATATGTCACACAGCTATACTAGTGTACCACTAATTCTTTAAACTGAGGTGTTATAGCTAACCTCTACACTGCGACACATCGTTCACTTGTGTATATCGCACTAGGCTAGCCACGCCTGGTAAAAGAAGTTTGCTGGCAATGTGTTTAGGTGTATGAGGACATGTGATAACTAAGAAGGAATCTGCTGGCTTAGATTTTAGAACTCGAGATCCTAGGTGGAACTAACATACGAGAGAATAAAGTCTTTGGCCAAAACATATATGTCCGAAAAGGTGTTTTGCTGATATATGAATCTTGTATATGATTGAGGTTTTGATCTTCTGATTGAGTTAGGGTTTTGACGAACCATGACCCGCACTAGATTGGGAGTAGACAGCAGCGGAACTTTACAACATACACGTACAACTATATAGATTTATTAGTGTCTAGGAGTCATGACGTCTTGCTAGAGGTCGGTCATGATTATTGGGAACTTTGGTTACAAAGAGTTACACCAAAGTGGTATGAAGAAGTTCATATCCACCCATGTTTAGTTTATAATGAACCTAGGGGTCACATACATTAATCGGTTACTTGATAATGATAGCATTTGCTATTATACAATAATCATTAATTAGTTAATGATGTTGTTCCGATACATTGATAGGGTAGCAATTTGATTGTTTATTATAAAAAATATATTTCCTAGCAAAGACGAGTAAGCACTCGTAAGTGTAAGAAATATTTTGGTTAATTATGGGATATCGTAAATATGATTTACAAATGTTATATTATTATATATAGATATAATACTTTAATATTGATTAAAGTAATAAAATAATAATAATATCTTAAATATATAATGATTATAATATTGTATTATATATATTAAAGTAATATATATATATATTTAATCATTACTATACATATATATATATATTTATATGTGTGTAAGATATTTGTAAGATATTTATATGAGTATATATATAGATAATGATATATGTATATTATACATTTACTCTTTCCCTCTCTCACACACATGCCCATCAACGAGCTTGGCACTTAGATTGCTTTTGTTCAAATTGTTGAAATAAAAAGAAAGTTGGCAAGTGAGCAAGTGGGTAAGTAGAATGCTTTTTATTCATTTAATGAAATGAGAGAAGGAAAGTCGGTTATGACGATTTTACAGGAAAACACTTAAGTGTTGAGTGTTGATAAAAAGCTTTGGGATGCTACATTATCACTAATTCATAATCCAAGTAAGAGACAGAATTGACTCAAGCTTCTTCTTCTCCATTCTCTCTGCATTCTAGTGAGTGCGATTCTTAGAGAAGGTTTGGTGTGGTTTTGATTTTGAACCAAAAACTAGTAGAGAGAAGAAAGAGGCTAGAGAGAGAAAGCTACAGTTTGGCTTGGTAAAGCTAAAACCGATCTCATAACAAAGCCAGAATCACTGTCACCAACACCGATGTGTGTGGACCTAAGTAGGCAAGTGAAGGAGTTCATTTGCCATTCTACTTTGCTAGAGAAAGAAGTAAGACTTCTTGATTTTGTATTTTATGTTTATATTTGAAAATGTGTTTAAATATCAAAACACACACATATACATGTCTAGATCCAAAGGGTGACCTTTCCGCAAGTCCGTGTGACTGGCATGGCCTCCCTAGTTGTGGTTGGTGCACCTGGGAAATAATCTTGTACGTTGCGCTTCTATTACAAGAATGTGAAATAGAGCATGGTTTTCTAGCTTATTTCCCTTCAAGTGGTATTAGAACATTGTCGACATGTATATGTGTGTGTGTTTTGGAAATAAGTAATGGGATGTTGATATATGTTTATATGTATGTTTGTTGTGGCTTAAGAAATGAATGAAGTTGTTTTGTGTTGATTTGATGTGTTTTGGAAACACTAAAAATCAATACCTTTGTGGAAAGTATCGATACTTGGAGTAAGAAGACTACTCCAGATTGCCAAGTATTGATATATTTGATGCGAGTATCAGCACTTTTGTGAAAAGTATCGATACTCACAGTAAAAGTATCGATACTTGAGTTCCAGTATCATTTTGAATGAATGAGTATCGATATTTCGAAAGAAAAGTATCAATACTTACCATCGTAACGAAAGTGAGTGTCCACACTTTGAGAAAGTATAAACACTTGCTAGTTGAGAGTATCGATACTATGAACAGTAGGAAAAAACTTGTGAATTCGATGGAAAGTACTGACACTTCCTGGATAAATGCGTGAATATCGACACTTTGGGAAAGTATTGATATTTGCATGCATTAAGTGACAAGTATTGATACCTTTAAGAAAGGTATCGACACTTGTTACTAACACAAGACCATATATTGACCTCTTTGGAGAAAAGATAGATACTTGAGTCTATAAGGGCGATTGGATCAACATCCTATAGGAATAGTGTCGACCTGTTACTGTTCCTATTCACTATTATTAAAAAAAAATATTAAAAATTTTTATATTTTATATTTTATATTTTTTCTTCATTCATCCATAATTACGAAATATCAAGATATTTCAATGGCCACAACTTACACAAGTTTTATTTTGAATTGTCAATTTTCTGTTATCAAAAAATTAGTTTATTGAAATTAAAATTTTTAGGTTTGAAATTGTTTCAATTGAACAAAAAAATAATACTCTGAATTAAAAGTAAATTAAATTGTGATTCTAATTAATCTTGATTCAGCTAAGAATTAATAGAATTCTAGTAGGAGTATACATATGAACATAAAGTCAACAAATTGATATAATATCAATTAATGTCTCTCTCCAATAAATTAATTTGTTAATTTATTAAATTGATTTGATCAATAAGTAATGTGAAGAATTTGAAATAAATATCATTGGATGATATAGATTTTAAATTTCATTACTAAACAATATGTGTACGCATATTAATGTATATATTAAATGAGTCCTAAAATTAAAATCTCTCTTATATAATATTTGGTTCAATCATTCTAATGTAGTAAATAGTTATTGTCATCTTTGATTGGATAACCCAATATCTGTTAGGTAAAGGGTTTGATTTCATTCCTATTCAAGAAAAGTCATAAGGTTTAGCCTAACTAAGTTGAGGCACTAATATCTATTAAGTGAGGTGTCTCTTCTTAGAGGAAGATTGATAATGTCTTGTAAGGAGTTACAAACAAAAATGAGTTTATGACTAATTGGACTTGCTTAACTAATATCTATTAAGTGAGGTTTGTGAGTTTGATAAGAATATGATCACCCATGAAAACCTGTAATTGGACTGCAGTTTTCTCATTGAGGGAGTATGAGATTAATTGAAGTAGTAGGAGAACTATTTAGTTTAAGTCCAAAACTGATTAGTATGATATATACAATAATACATTCTGATGTATTTTTGTTTTCTGCAGATCTGTTTTCTAGTGGGAGAATAATGAGTAACCCTCTTCTCAAAATCCTTGATATCCACAAGCTTACTTGACCTAACTATAAGGTTTGGTATCATAATCTTATAATAACTCTAGATTCTAAACACATTGGCTATGTCTTTTCAAGTGCCTATGCCTTAAATCCTTTCAGACGAGGCTACACTAGAGGAGAATGAGACCTTTTAGAAATAGAAGGATGATAAACTCAAGGCTAGATTATATTTGCTGGCAGCTATGAGTGATGACTTACAGACTCAGCATAAGGACATGCAGGATGCCTCGGTGATTTATTTTTCTTTGGTGGATTTGTTTAGAGAGAGTTCCAGTTACAAGTGGTGCGAGTTGTCCACAGCTTTATTTAGTATGAAGCTTAATCCAGGAGTGCCTTCGGAGCCTCATCTTATGAAGATGGTAAACCTCATAATTTAGCTAGCCTCTTTGGGGTTCTCTATGGACTTCGAATTATAAACGGATTTGATCCTTCAGTCACTCCATCTAACTTTGACTAGTTTATTACCAATTATCACATGAACAAACTATCACATATTATTCTTAAACTTATGAATGAAATTGTTTCATTTCATAAGAGAGTCTCTAAGGGTAATGGGAAGAAGACTGTTCTTGCTGCGGTGTTTTATGGTAAGACATCAAAGAGTAAAGGCAAGAAGTCCTCCAAGGTTAAACTCAAAGAAGGATTCTCAAAGAAGAAGGACAAAGTTAAACGAGTTGCGAGTAGTCAAGCCAATGATGAGTGTTATCATTGCAAGAAGCGTAGGCATTGGAAGAGAAACTGTCCTCTTTACATGGAGAGCCTAAAACAGAGGAAGGCATAAGATACGCTTTCTCATCATCTTATAAAAACTGAATTAAATGTTAGTTCAGATTCAAATAGCTGGATAATTGATTTAACTGCCACTTCTCATATTTGTACGTCGTTACAGGACCTTCACAGTAAGCTATTATTGGAGGAAGGTGAAGTGACAATGAAGATGGCAAATGAAGCAACAGTTGCAGCAACTTGCTTAAGGACATGCAGAATTATTCTGCCTTTAGGTCATGTTTTTGTATTGTACAAAACTATTTATTTTAATACAGTCAATAGAAACATTTTGTCTATCCATCAAATGTGTAAACATGGTTATACTTTTATGTTTGATGGATGTAAATATTGTATTTATATGTTCTTGAGACAAATGAAATTAACATGACTAATACTATTAATAAGAAATGATTTAGAAATGAACTTAATTCAAAACTTATATGGCATCACAGACTAGGTCATATTGGAGATAAAAGGATTATGAAGATGGATAGTAATGGACTGATGGGTTCATTGGGTTCTGAACCTTACCCCACTTATGAATCCTATCTTCAAGGTAAGATGACTAAATCGCCTTTTGTTGGACTAGGGGATAGAGCCAGTGAAGTTCTTGAATTGATTCATATTCATGTATATGGTTCATTTAGTGAAATGGACAAAGGAGGTTTCTCATACTTCATAACCTTTACCGATGATCACTTACGGTATAGTTATGTGTACTTATTGAAGTATAAATCTGAATTTTTTGAAAAGTTCAAAGAATTCACAGCTAAAGTAGAGAAACAAACAGGAAAAAGTATTAAGATTCTACGATCAGATCATGGAGGTGAATACTTAAGTACTGAATTTTTAGAATTTCTTAAGATTAATGGTATACTTTCTCAGCTTACACCTCCTTACACCACAACATAATGGTGTATTGGGAAGGAGAAATCGTACTTTATTATATATGGTAAGATCCATGATGAGCTTCATAAACTTACCTACATATCTTTAGGGATATGCTCTATATACTGCAATATACATCTTGAACAGGACTCCATCGAAAGCAGTTCCCAAGACACCATATGAGATATGGCATGGGAAGCTTCCAAGCTTCAATTATTTGAAGCCTTAGGAATGTCCAACTTATGTTAAAATAGTTAACATTGGGAAGCTGGATGCTAAGTCTAAGAAATGTCGATTCATTGGGTATCTTAAAGATAGTTTAGGATATTATTTCTACTTTCATACTGATCGAAGAATTTTGATCAATAAACATGCTAAGTTCCTCGAGAATAAGTTCATTGAAGACGGTGGTATAGGTAGAAAGATTGAGCTTTCAGAGGAGTCTAGAAAGCTTGATGATGATCAACCTCAAATAGATAAGCCTTTTGATACAGATGAACTAGTTCAATTTGATTATCAGTCTTCTGTAGACCAAACTCTTCGTAGATCTAGTAAGATATCATGCCCTCTTCAAAGATATTATTTTCTTTTTAAAAATGATTTTGAATCATTTATGATAGGAGAAGATATACAGAGGGAAGATCCTAGAACTTATGAAGAAGCAATATTAGATATCGATTTTGGAAGATGGCTTAAGGCCATGAAATTAGAAATGGAATCCATGTATGCTAATCAGGTATGATCAATTGTTGATCTACTGGAAGGAATTATTTCTATCGATTGTAAATAGGTTTACAAACGAAAATTAGGCAAAGATAGAAAAGTGGAGACTTTCAAAGCTAGGTTGGTGGCAAAGGGTTATAATCATAAACAAGGAATTGATTTTGATGAAATATTTTTGCTTGTAGCCATGTTTAAGTCCATTCGGATATTACTTACTATCGCAGCTTATTATGACTATGAGATATGGTAGATAGATGTAAATACAGCCTTTCTTAATGGTTTCATTGAGGAGACCATATACATGTAACAGCCAGTTGGGTTTGTTGCATTTGATGATAGTCATAAGGTATGTAAGTTGCATAGATTCATTTATAGATTAAAGCAAGTTTTTAAAAGCTAGAATATACGATTTGATGATGCAGTCAAATTGTTTAGCTTCATCAAGAATATTGATGAACCATGTGTCTGTAGAAAAGAGAATAACAATGCTATCACATTCCTTGTAATGTATGTAGATGATATACTACTTATAGAAAACGATGAGGGCATGTTATCTGAGGCTAAATTATGGTTGTTTAATGTTTTCTCCATGAAAAATCTAGGAGAACAACCTTCATTTTGGGTATTCGTATCTATAAAGATAAAGTGAAACGAATGATAGGTCTTTCCTAGAGTCTGTACATAGATAAAGTAATGAAGAGGTTCAGTATGAATAGCTCTAAGAAGGGTTTCTTACCCTAAGCGCAAGCGAATTTAGAAGAAACCTTATGCTTTGGCAATAGGTAGTCTTGTGTACATTATGCTATATACTAGACCTGATATAGCGTATGCTATGAGTATTACGAGTCGATATAGGCTAATCTAGAGGAAAAATATTAGACTTCAGTCAAACTTAAGAATAACTCAGGATTTGGTTTTGACTTATGGAGGAGGTAATGAGTTGAAACTTGAGGGTTATATTGATTCTGATTTTCAATCAGATGTAAATGTTAGAAATTCTATATTTGCATTTTTCTTCATATGTAATGGAGGTGTTGTCTATTGTAAGAATTCTCAACAGACCACCATAACTGACTCCATTACAGAAACTGAGTATGTTGTTGCTTCTGAAGCTGCAAAAGAGGCTGTCTAGATCCGTAAGTTTGTTATAGAACTCAAAGTCGTTTCTTCCATAATTAACCTAATAACTTTGTACTATGAAAATAATAGAGCTATAGCTCAGGCTAAGGAACCGAGGTCTCACCAGAAGTCTAAACATATTTAGAGGAAATACCACAAAGGAGGCCATGCCATCGGCGGATAATGTGGCGGATCTAGTAACTAAGCCAATGATATAATAGCAACTTGATCACTACCTAGAGAGAATGGGTATTGGAAACTATGGTGATTAGCTCTACTGTAAGTAGGAGTTTGTTGGAGATATGCTCTAGAACCAATCGTGTCATACAGTTCAGGGATATCATCCTTATTTACGTTTAATAAAATGACATTTATATCATTTTGTATGTATAGTTACTAATATATATTGTATATATAAAATATAGAATGAAATCCCGTGATGTATTATGATGTCAAGACTCTATCTGCAAGGAGTTGTAGATATGAGTACAGAGTTTGATTTAAATACATTTGAATCAGTTCCTAGTTAAGGTATTGTCATATGGAAGTATGACATTACATGGCAAGTATGTTTAATACTATTAAGGATTATTATTGAATGCTAATAGTTGGGTGACAAGTCTCATGTCACAAGAGAATAAACATAGGTAATGAGTTAGAGAACGTGTTACTAAACATGACTAAACGTGACAAATTATATGGGTGATTATCTATAGTCAATGATATGTCACACAGCCGTACTAGTATACCACTAGTCTTTTGACTTGAGATGTTACGACTACCCTTCGCACTAAGGCATATTGTTCACTTGTGTATATCACACCAGGCTAGCCACGCCTGGTGAAAGAAGCTTGTTGACAATATGTTTAGGTATATGAGGATAAGTGATAGCTAAAAAGGAATCTACTAGCTCAGATTTTGGAACTGTCATAAGCGGGAATAAAGTCTTTGGCCAAACCATGTATGCCCAGAAAGATGTTTCGCAGATATATGAATCCTGTATGTGATTGAAGTTCTGATCTTATGATAGAGTTAAGAGTTTGACGATACCATGACCCGCACTCGATTGGATATCGACAGTAGAGGGACTTTACTACATGTTGCATGCACATATCGATCATCAGGGAGTCTATTCTGCAGATTTGTAATGTCAATCTAGGCTCCCCAGTGGCGGTTGTGCGCCCGGAACTCCATTTCGTGCGTCGCACTTCCGCTGCACACGAAACAGAGCTTGTTCACGTTTCCTATTCTGTTCAAGTGGTATCAGAGCCTGTGTTGATATCTACATGTATGTTTGTTTTAATTTCAGTGTTTGAGATGTTGATGAATGTTCATATGTATATTTTATGTGGTTTTGGATGATGAATGGAGGTTGCATGGCAGTGTTATGGAATATCATATTTCAGGTAAAGAAACAGAGCATCATTTTGATGCACTGTGTGTTGCTTGATTAAACACTGTATGGACATATGTTGCATAAAGATGATAAATGATGTTCAAGGTGTCGATTTGAGTTGTTATTAGTGTGAATACCAGCATGTAATTGAGGTTGATATTTTTCGGTTTGATGCACATAGACGCTGTTTTTCTGTTTGAAGAAATGGTGATAATAGATGTATGAAACTGAACCATGATGCTCAGTATGTCAATGTGTTGATTTTGAGTATAGTTATTTGCATAAATTTGGTGTCAACAAATAAAAGGAATTAGTCGAAATGATCAGCTAAGATGAAATATGTGTTGAACCAATGTTTCGGGAAAACGAAAAACATGCAGGAACAGTAACTACGTTTTGCAGTTACTGTTCCTGTAATGTTATAAAAAAAAATTAAATTTTTTTTTATTTTTTTATATTTTTATATATTTTTATTTTTTTATTTTTCCTCCATTCACATATAATTACGAAATATTAAGATATTTCCGTAATCACAATTTATACAAGTACTATTTTAAATAGTGAATTTTCTATTATCAAAAATTTGATTTATTGAAATTAAATTTTTGGACTTGAAATTGTTTCAATTAAATAGAAAATTATATATTCCCAATTAAAATTAAAATGAATAATGATTCAAATTAAATTTTAATTTAACGTAGAATTAGTATAATTCTAGTGGGAGTATTAATATGAACATAAAATCAACAAATTGATATTGCATCAATTTAAAAATCTCTCAAATAAATTAATTGTTAATTTATTTTAATTCATTCAACTAGTAATATAGTGAATTTAAAATTAATATTATTGGATAATATATATTTTAAATTCCATTAGTAAATAATATAAAATAAATATACATATTGATATATACATTAAATGAGACCTGAAATGAAAATCTCCCTTTTAAAATATTAGGTTTAATCCTTCCAACGCAGTTGAATAGGTTATAGATATCTTAGATGAGGCAACCCAATATCAGTTAGGTGAGGGTCCTCACGGGGTGTCATAATTTATTTGACCTGTTTCTTGATTAGGGGGTCTTTGGCCTCAAATATCTGTTAGGTGAGGAGTTCGATTTCTACTCCTATTTAAGAAAAGGCGTTGGGTTTAGCCCAACTAGGTTGAGGTACCAATATCTGTTAGGTGAAGTGTCTCTTCTTAGAGGAATATTGATCATGTCTTGTAAAGAGTTACAAGCAGGAATGAGTTTCTGACTTATTGGGCTTGCTTGACCAGTATCTGTTAGGTGAGATTTTGTGAGTTTGATAAGAATATGATCACCCATGAAAACCTGTAAAAGGTCATAGTTTTCTCATTAAGGGAGTGTGAGATATAATTAAAGTAGTGGGAGAACTATTTAGTTTAAAGTCCATAACTGAATAGTATGATATATACTGTAATACATTCTGATGTATTTTCGTTTTATGCAAATCTCTTTTCTAGTGGAATAATGAGTAACCCTCTTCTCAAAATCCTTGATACCCACAGACTTACTCGATCTAATTTCAAGGTCTGGTATCGAAATCTCAAAATTGTTTTAGATTCTGAGAGGATTAGCTATGTTCTTCAGGCACTTATGCCTTTATCCCTTCCAGAGGATACTACTCCAGAGGAGAGAGATAACTTCCAGAGATGGAGGGATGATGATCTCAAGGTAAGATCGTATATGCTGGCATCTATGAGTGATGACTTGCCGACTCAGCATGAGAGCATGGAGGATGCCTCAACGATCTATCGCTCTTTACTGGATTTGTTCAGGGAGAGTTCTAGTTATAAGCAGTGTGAGTTGTCCACTGCTTTATTTAGTATGAGGCTTAGTCCAAGAGTGCCTCTGAAGAATCATCTTATAAAGATGATTAATCTCATAGGTCAGCTGGCCTCTTTGGGGTTTTCTATGGACTTCGAATTACAGACGGATTTGATCCTTCAGTCGTTCCCGTCTAGCTTTGACTAGTTTGTTACCAATTATTATATGAATAAACTGGAGCATACTCTTCCTAAACTTATGAATGAAATCGTTTCATATCATAAGAGAGTCACAAAGGGTAAGGGAAAGGAGACTGTTCTTGCCGCAGTT